>VMDO01011961.1:0-64358 GCA_007922755.1 Pedetes capensis | reverse complement strand
ATATTGTAAGTCTTCCCATATGTATAGATATAGTACGTTTCTGAAATTATTTGTTTCTTTCAATAAAGGCATAACATGATATTAAGATCACATACACCTTTAAAATAGTGTTTTTGTTGTCACTGCCACTTTTTAAAAATGTTAGTTGGGTACATAAATCTTTTTGATTTTGTCGTGTGTATTGAATTTTCAGCCAGTAACTTTGCCTGGCAACCCACTCCCAAAAATCAACCAGCCATTGAAAACCCTATGAATAACAGAGAAGCACAACAAAAGTGTTTCACCTTTTGTGCATAGGATAGCTATGAGTTGGACACTGACTCCATACCAACCAATGAACCAACTTTGCCAAATACTCTTAGTAATTCCAATAGCATATCGCTGCAGTCCTCTGAACTTTCTATCCACGTAATTGTACTGTGCACAATAATCTATCCCTTTTCAATGATTATAAATTTTATTACTTTTTTATTGAATCACCTAGGAATTTCAATAATGTATTCTAGAAGCGGGCTGGGATTTAGCTCATTTGGTAATGTGCTGCTCTGCAGTCTCTGAGGTTCCGAGTTCGATTCCCAGCACCACAAAAATGGGAGAAGGACTTGGCAACCCACTCCCAAAGCAATCCCGAAACAATCAGCCATTGAAAACCCTATAAGGGTTTGAGTCAGACAGGACTCAACAGCACCTAACAACAACAAGATTCTGGAAGCAGTGATATTGAAAATTCTTATCTTGGTTTCCTCCTTAAATTGTAATATTTCTAACTTTTTGCTTATAGATATGTCATCTGCTATAGGTTTTTAGTAGATATCCTTATCAGATTAAGGAAGTTCTATTTTATTTACAGTTTGCTTAATGCATTTATCAAAGTAAATACCAAATCATATACTTTGCTATATATTTTGAAAAGTTCATAGGCTTTTGTTGTTGTTAGGTGCTTTTGAGTCAGATCATAACAACCCTATGTACTACAGAAAAAAGCACTACTCAACACTGTCTGATGGTGCTTCTCTGGTATTCATAGGATTGTCAGTGGCTAATTGCTTCGGGGAGTGGGCTTCTGGGTCCTTCTACCAAGCCTGCAGCACCCGGTATACCCAGGCGGTCTCCCATCCAAGTACTAACCAGACCTGAACCTGCTTAGCTTCCAAGATCAGACAAGATCAGATGCGACGGTGGTTTGGCTGTAGATTCATAGGCTTTTTTCCCTCCATTAATCTATTAATGTGGTAAACTGCATTAATGCATGCTTCTTTTACCAAACCACCTTTGCATTTATTGGAAAAACAATTTGGAGTGATGTTTTTACATTATAAATTGCTTGGTTGCATTTTTTTCTTTTTTTTTTTTTTTTTTTTTTTTTTTTTTTTTTTTTTTTTTTTTTTTTTTGGTGTGTGTGTGTGTGTGTGGTACTGGGGGTTGATCTTGGGGCCTCATGCTTGCATGCTTTGCAAGTGCTGGACCACTGAGCTGCACCCCCAGCCCTTTTTTTTTCTTTACATTCTGAGACAGGGTCTCCCTAAGTTATGCAGACTTCCTCTGGTCTCGAATTTGTAATCCTCCTGGCTCTGCCTCTCAAGCCGCTGGGATTACAGGCTTGCGCCACCACGCCCAGCTTCCCTCTGCTTCTTCTTCTTCCATCTCTCTCTCTCTCCCTCTCCCTCTCCCTCCTCCTCTCTTTTCTCCCTCTCTTCTTCCCCCTCTCTTTTACCTTCTCTCTCCTTCTATGGAACTAGTTGTTTCTGGAACTGAATCCTGGGCTGTTTTATAAATGATTGGAAAACTATACTCAATCTCTTTCCTTCTTTTTTCCTAGATTTGGAAAATCGTATCATTAATTTAGAAAGCATATTATTTAGAACACATTGGAAAATTGGATGATCTTCTGTTAGTACTGCCTGACCAAAATCATTTTCTAAGGATGATAAACAAATATGTGTTTCCCACTTTAATGCTGGAATTTGACAGGTATGCTGCTGTCTAACACTGACAGCAATAAGAAGGGTGGAGGCAGCAGGTGGCAGCAGCTCCCACTCAAAGAACTAGAATTAAAGCAGGCAGTGTAACCATTGGAGACCTCCGTCATAGGCTAGCTAGCTTTTCTACAAAGTTCATTCTGTAGGTAACTGCTCATTTCATGTACAGAAAGAAAAGTGATATGATGCATAAATCTCACAAAACTTTAAGGAAACAAACAGGATTTTTTGTGTCTTTTTTAGACATTTAGAATGAATGACAAACCTATGAAAGTTGAGTTTTAATCTTTGGAGTTCTTTTTTTCTTTGAACTTCCTAGTGCCTTCATGCTTTGTAGGATGTCCCACTCTTCTATCTTCATGCATTCTTTTGGATCTCACTCAAGACTTTCCTTTGTGGGGAAGTTGGCCTTTTGTTACTTACTATCAAATAATAAAATATTAATAGTGATGATAAAACTATCATATATTGAACATGTTCTATGTCATAGAATCTCTTCTGGAAGATTACACATTTATTCCACTTAATCTGAAAAATATATCTGTAGCCATAGCAATCCTGTCAGATCTCAGAAGCTAAGCAGGGTTGGGCCTGGTTAGTACTTGGATGGGAGACCGTCTGAGAACACCAGATACTGTAGGCTTGGGAGAAGGACTCAGCAACCCACTCCCCAAAATCAATCCACCATTGAAAACCCTATGAATAGCAGAGAAGCACTGACAGTAATATTTCACCTGTTGTACATAGGGTCACTATGAGTCGGACACTAACTTGATGGCACCTAACAACAACAATCTGAAAAATAACTCAATGAATTAGATACTACTGTTATCTACATTTTATAGATGTAGAAATTAAAACACAGAAATATCACCTAACTTGTCTGAGGCCAGAAGAACAATACAGGCTATCTGTTTGGCCTTGTAGTCTGTGATTTTCATCATTATTAGGAGTTGGGCAGAGATTGTTAAGCAGGTAGACCAATCCATGCTGATACTGAATATTTTAATTCCACTTAGATATTGGCAGCTTCAAGCCATTTAAACCACACGTGGAGCCAGTTTGGTGGCACATGCCTTTAATCCCAACACTCCAGAGCCTGAGGCAAGAGGATCATGAGTTCAAGGCCAGCCTGGGTTGCATAGCAGGACTGTCTCAAGAATAAACAAACAAAGTGCACATTTTCCCAAAACTCCTTTTGAGAAGTGTATCAGCCCGTGGAAGTTTGAGGCCAGTTCAGCATGGAAAAGATATTTGATGTCATATATTATCTGTGAAAGTTAGGCAAGTTATATTACCACCCAGAGACTAATGTGCTAAATGATGAGAATACTTAAATTTTGTTATAAAAATTAAATTAGATAACATACCCGAGTTCTCAATATACAGTCAGTACATCCTCAGTTAGTATTGGTTCATGTCTACCTCCACCTATGAACTACAGTGCCAACTAAATTTCCCTTGGGTAAGAGAGGAATAAAGGAAAGTTATTGGACATTATTAATTTATCTCTTCCTCAAGGAGTATCTCAACTAATGGGTGCAAAATTAATGTTTGTTGTTAAATTGAGAAAATAAATTTACAAAATTATATAGTTAGTGGATATTTTACATATATAAAAATAGAATCTGTGCAAGTCTTTGACATGCATTTTAAAGGACTAGGGTTGAGGTAACATTTCTGTGCCTAGGAAATTTGTATATGATTAAAATAAGATTATTGGGAGTCCTTGGTTAATTTCTGGCTTTTATTTGTGACACCATTTCTCACTCTCTTACATATTTATGCTTCCATTTGTTTAATAACATCAAATTAACTAATTCTGTCCTAGACCAAGAACAGAAGATGCCTGGGTGTTTGCAAAGCCCAATGCCATCCAGGCTATTGGGGTCATGTCTTTTGGTGAGTATATGGCTTCAAAAGTCCTTCCCCAGGATGGAATCATCTGTTCCATGAAGAAGTGCTGTTTCATATTTATGCCTGCATAACAGATGTTCTATGTTCTAGGCTTCCTATTAGCAACATATGATCTAGTATGTGCCAATATGAAATGGGGTTCAGACTTTTCTCAGTCATCACTAAGATTTGCCTCAACTTGAGGAAATCTATGTCTCAAGCAGAAAACTCATTACAGTTATCTCGTTTCTTAACTTGGAAATGTTGCAAATGTTATGGGCTTCTTCAAAACCTTAGGCACAAAGTATTAAGAATTGGCTGAATCCCTAAAGCTACTATATGTCCCAGACGGCAAAGGAGGTCATGTAATGAAAATCATGATGTTTCAATTTTCCTTAAGATGGGAAGGATCATTAGAAAGAGGAAAATAAGAAAGAAGTTTGAACAGGCCTGCTTTATATCAAGAGTGGCAAAAAAGTACCACATAAGTCTGATGTGAAGCCTGATTCATAGAATTATTAGAAAACTTATTTTCCAGCATATTTAGTAAAATAATATATTTGAACTTCAGTTGATTAAAATTCTAAAGTAGCATGCATCTCTAAATTTTCAAAATTGAAAAAAGAAAACCTGGTGCTTGCTTTACTAATGCTTTGTTTTGTTGTTGTTGTTGTTGTTGTTGTTGTTTTGTTTGTTTGGTTTTGTATTACAGCATTTATTTGCCACCATAACTGCTTTTTAGTTTATGGCTCTTTGGAAGAACCCACAGTAGCTAAGTGGTCCCGCATCATCCATATATCCACCTTGGTTTCTGTATCTATCTGTATGCTCTTTGCTACGTGTGGATACTTGACCTTCACTGGCTTTACCCAAGGTAAAATGAGAGACCCATGGGCATCCTCTTGTGGTGTTTGTGTGGATTGATACCAGTGTACCCAGTATCCTGTTCATTTTTAGTACAAGTCTGTCCAGGGTTTTATTTCAAACAATCGCACTTCTACCCATCTTTTGCTCTACGCTTCTGTCTCTCTATAGTCTGTTTCCTAGTTTTTCAACTCTTAAACTGCTAACCTTAGTTCTGTAATCCATACTTTCTTCTTCTAGGTTTTCAATGTCATGCACAAACTCTGGCTGTCCTCCACCACTGACCCTCTGGGCCTTCACTTTCAAAGGTACCAATGGCCTCAGAACATCAAAGCTAATTACCTCCTCCACTCTGGTTCTCCTGAACTTTTTTCAATCACTTGGCAGTAGTGAATGTCCTTTCTTGGCTCTGATTTTCTTCCCTTGGAAGAAAGAACATTATTATACTATAACTGTTGTTCTTTCTCTATGTTAATATTTTTCCTTTCTTTTCTCTCTTTGACCTTTCTAATCCCCCACCCCACCCACATAATTCATTCAGGCAAATTGCCAACTTTTCTGTCAACAAATTATCTGGATTTTTCCATCATTTTAATTCCAGTCCAGGACTTTCTTTTCATCTCCAGCCCGCAGGACATTTCTACTTAATTGTCCCATTCTTGCCTTAATCACAAAACATCTTTCCTATAAAGCCAGTTCTTTTCTGTCTCTGCCTCCAAAGTTGCTTCTCTTTTCTTGTATCACCTGGACCCATCAACTGAGTGGTACTCTCTTTTTATTCTTTTGATCCTTTCAATTTAATCATCGATGTAGTATAGTACTCAAGGAAGTCAGGCAGCTGGCTAAATGCTGTGATTCATATATTTCACAACATTTGCAGGTCTAGTATCTCGCTTGACCTTCAAACAATCCTTTAAAGGTAAGTGGAATAACTAGTTTTACCTCCTGTTTAAGATGTAAAGAGATGAGGTAACTTGCCCAAACTGGCTGGTAACAAACTGGAAAACAAAACTTCAGACACCTAAGTTCAATTTTCTTGCCATTTTCTTTCTACCTCTCCCGTTTTGGATTAACTAGCACTCACTGTAAGCTGTCTCCTAGCCTGCCTCTCCTCTTGGCTCAGTTTTCTGTGACGCTGAGGTGCTCTTGGGAAAATGGGTGCCTTGTTTGGATTAAAGGTTATAGGTCACTGTGATTGCATGCAGATATTTCTTAGGAAATGGAGAAAAAAGGCTCAAAAATAATGATTAACATGAACCAGTGCAGTCAAAAATGTAAGACCTGCTGTGCCAGTAGAGTGCAGTTAAAAGCGACCTTGAAAATCTTGATAAGAACTGTGTTTCAAAACATTGCCATGTATAACTATTGCTACATTGCTTGCTAAAATGAATGGTTTAAGGACTCTGGTCTGCATGGGACCTTCATTTGTAAATGCCTCTTCCATGAGACATAAAGCTTTTTGTTAGTCACACCTTTTTAGTGTTTTCATCAGTGGTAATTGCTTAGTTATACCAATAATTAAATCTTTATACACAGTCTGGTGTGGTGCCAAATGCCTGTAATCCCAACACTCAGGAAAGCTGAGGTGGGAGGATTGCAAGTTTGAGGCCAGTGTGCTACACAGAAAGACCTTGTCTCCAAAAAAAAAAAAAAAAAAAAAAAAAAAAAATCTTTATATAACAAAACTGACAGGTGTTTTATGTAGTTGTTTTTGTTTTCCTTGTTTTCCCCTAGCTATAATTCTCTAAAATACATTTAGATTCAAGCTGGAATAAGTTGATATTGTTTCTTCTGGCTATTTCTTCTTAGGCAAATCTGGTATTGTTTGTACAAACCACATGCTTCTTTTCTTCCTGTCTTCAGTAGATAAATTCCAGCTTGGGAGGCAATGGGAACTCTAGATTGTTTTTAACATTCACAGTGACTTTTTAAAAGATGCAGGTCCTGTTTATCAGTGGAGGTTAGTGAACAAGGAACTTCAGTCTTTTTTCTGTTTTCTTTCTTCTTCTTTTTCTGTTGTTTGTTTTGTTTTGTTTTGTTTTAGAATGCTGGAACTTTTTCAGTCAATTTCAAAGTAGTTGTCTGCCACTACTGCTTTGTGGTGTAATCTCCTTCTACCCCAAAGAGACATAAGAAAGTAGTGTACATTTGCTGTAGTTACGAGGGAAAGAGAAGAATCATTTACAGTGAGTCTTAGGAAGAGGCAGGTCATTTAGTGTAGTTAGCTTTTTAGTGAAAAAGAATACACAAATGTTATTTTGTTTTCTTCTTTTGAAACAGTATAGTAAAATATGTGACTTTGATCCTCTATTCCGTTTAATTGAGAAAAAGACAACTGCTGTTTCCAAATTTAAGTATGCTGTATTCCAACAATAAACAGGCCCAAATTCTGTGTTTCAGCATCGATAAGTATTATTTGCTAACATGACTTTTGTGCCCTCATTAGAGCCCTGTATTTCTTCACAGATTTCTGAAAACATATAGTCAGTCAGTAAGAATTGATTCTATATATAAATTATATATATATATACACATATATTATATGTATATTTCCATGTATAGCATATATATTCCATTATTTAGCTTGGAACTAATTAAATTTATTCTTTCTTGGAGTCAGCTATAGTTTCTCAGTTTTGAAACAGTGCATTTACATTTGGACACATCAGATGACATGAAAAAAATATATGTTTGGAATTCCTTGATGTGGTCCTAAGGTGGTATGATTAACCCTTATAACATGATGTGCAGGAAATTCAGCTCCCCAGATGGCCTGGTCTATTCTTCCTTTCAGGATTGTCCTTGAAGTAAGAATAGCATTTCAAAGGGAAATTTGTTTATTTTTACAGACTTTTTAAAAAATATGTAATATAGTCACTTACCAGAAACAAAGACCAGAAGCAGATATACAAAGCCAATGCATAAGAATTTAGGGAGTTGATTCTGATGGAAGAAGACAATGGACAAAGTCGTTTTCAGAACTTTGTACAAATTTAAGGCAAACCTAGCAAAATAAATAATGAGATAATAGAAAAATTATTAGTGCTGAAGTTATCTTCAAATAGAACATGTGCTTTTAATATCAGTGAATGACTATAAGACTATTAAATGCAAAAACTTATATTTAGATATGATAATCTCTTCTCTTAATTAAATGAAGTAAAATTCATAGACCTGCACTGTTATAAGAGATAATATCTCATTTATTAGTTACTTTAAATATCCAATATCTAATAAATAAGTGTATTTTATATTATTCTCTAGGAGACTTATTTGAAAATTACTGCAGAAGTGATGACCTGGTAACTTTTGGAAGGTTTTGTTATGGCGTCATTGTCATTTTGACATACCCAATCGAGTGCTTTGTGACTAGAGAGGTGAGCATAATTCTTCTTCAATACTTTACCCAGCTGATTTCCCTACTATATTTAATGTAGGAAGATTTATAAATAATACTATTCTGAAAATTCCCAAGCACATGAAAAGTGGCAGAATTTATAAAATCTTTTTTTTCAGCTATCAAATATCAGAATTTATGAGTAAAGATGAACTTATATTCAAATGTCCACAAGATAATTTTTTTCCTTAGTTGGATGTGAAAACTACGTTTGGTGGGTAGACTTATATTACCATAAGCACAAATTTACACAAAGGCATTCTGAAGTGAATTCCAGCCTTTAGTACAGCCAAATTAATGTTGTTGGCCTTTTTAAATGCAGTGTTACAAAGAAATTAAATATCAAAGCTTAAAAATGTCTTTCAAAATTGTCTTTATCCCAAGATGTTTTCTAAGTCAATGTTTATTAGAGGCCTGATAGGTCAGATTCTAATTGGTTTGGTTATATTTTTAGAAAACTTATATGTTATATGAGGAATCAAATTTAAACTAAACATATAGTTTTAAAGATATACTTTAATTTGTGTATTTATATAAACATATGCACATTTATATATAACATAAAAAGTAATATACATAGTAATATAAATATGCAGTATAATACATATATATGTATATATATATATATATATATATAGAGAGAGAGAGAGAGAGAGAGAGAGAGAGAGAGAGATTCCATTTATAAAATGAGTTCCAAATTTTTGTTACATAGGCCACCTGGATTTGTGGAGGAAGGATAGCTGAAAGAGAATTAATTCTTTGGTGTAAAATTGGACATCGTATCTCATCAGAAACCTCTTATGCTGTCAGCTAAACATCCACTGTACTGGTTAGCAGTAATGCTTGGCCCTGCTTCGCAGTGGTTCTCTTACAAGTCACCCTGAAAAGGGCTTAGTCTTATGCTCTATTCCTAGATGCTGTTTACACAGTACACCATGTGATTAGGTCTAATGTATGAAGAGAAATGTTTGCAGAGCCTTAAATACACTAAGAAATCCACAGGCTTCTTAAGGTAGCCCAATGCTTTCCATATGCTAGTTCTCAGGGTAAGAAACAGTGCAGGGACCCAAAAGAGGGAAGTGTTCAGCATGGTGTGTGTTCTCTCCAATTAGCACTTCTGCTCCTGTAGAAATGCATAACTCTGGCCAGTTCTCTACCTTAACTAGAAGGGTGAAATAGAATGTACTAAGAGTTAGCTTATATAGATTTTTTAACATTTAAAAGACTTAAAAAATACTATTGTTACACAGGAAATGCTATTTTTTTTAGCATTAGCCCGGTACTTTATGTTCAGATCTGATCTCTGTATCAGTAAGAACGGATGGTGCATTCTCATATAGCTTCTGGTAAACTGTGTGTGGATAGTCTGAGTCACTTTACCAGCGCAACTTCTGTCTTTAATTCTTGGAACTTGAGTTTCCTTTCTAGCTGCCATGACAGGAAGGCTGAACTAAATCAAGATCTTTGCATAACAGCAAACACTATGCAGAGAATTGTCATTCACTTTTCTCTTCTTTCTACAAGACGCATACACACACCACACACACACACACACACACACACACACACACACACACACACACACACACACCATACAGTTAACATAATCAAAACTATTTCTATTCACAGGTAAAATAGCCAGCCACACATAAACAGGACAAAAAGGCTGTGAGCCCTTAATAACTATGTCTCACTGGCCTGCCTTACTAAGTGATTTTTTCACTCTCACCACTTAGAGGTACCTGTAAGAATGGATTTCATATAAGAAAATATTTGGGAAGACATATCCAATTAAACTCAATTAAAACAATTACTATCATTATTAAATCTTTAGCACACTCATCACAGCATCTGTTCTATGGGGATGATTACCTATCTAGATGACACCTTTGAGACTGACTTGTTTATAATACCCTCTTCTACCATTTCCAATTCTTTCTTAACTTATCTTTTGCACAGGGTCACCACTCTATTCAGATTGTCTTCTCCTTGTCTTGCATAGGTATTGTTCCTATTCTTGCCTCTTTGCTCTTTTCCACACTATTGCCTCAGTTTGTAATTCTCCTCCAAATGTTATCCACTTTTCAAGCTCAGGTAGATAAATTACATTTCATAAATGCTATCAAAGAGATTACTCTAAGGGAGACAATTCTAGATACTTGAAGCTCCCTCTTATTCTAAATTCTACTTGATCTTTCTGTCATTACTTGACCTTTCTTTGTTTCTTTACATTGGTTGTTGATCTCCAACTTGGATGTTAATTCTTGAGAATAGGAATCATCTCCACATCTTTTTGCAAATGATATCACAGTGTGGGATGGATTAAACAAGTGACTGTTGATTTGTTTCCTGACCTGAGCATTAATGGAAAATAGTGATGAACTCTTCATTTTTTTTTTTTTTTTTGAGGAAAAGCAAGGTAAAATGGACTTATGTTGTAACATGGTATTTAATTTATATAAAATTAATTTCCTCTTAGGAAAAGATGTTATACATCTAGTATCATTTAAAGGAAACAAGATAGCACCTCCCATAGAGGCCCTTCAAGTAATCTAAATAGCATCTGTAGTTTGTTTTAGTAGTAACTTTGTTAGGGTACTTCCCAAGGGCTTTCTTATACTTCTTGTTGTTAGGTGTGGTTGTGTTGGTATCTGACTCATAGCAGTGAGTCAGTGCTTCTCTGCTATCCATAGGGTTTTCAATGGCGGACTAATTTTTGGGAATGGGTTGCCAGGTCCTTCTCCCAAACCTACAGTATCTGGTGTTCCCAGGTGGTCTCCCATTCAAGTACTAACCAGGCCTGACCCTGCTTAGCTTCCAAGATCTGACAGGATCAGAAGCCACAGTGCTACAGCTACAGGCTTTCTTATACTCGTGAGGTGCATATATTCAAACACTGGTGTGCTGTGCTCTGAGTCTCTAATATAATCCACTGACTAACGAATAGCTCAACAAAGAATACTTCTTATTGATATGTGTGCCTAAGGGTAAGTGCTTTGAAAAGTTAGAACATTCATAGTGACTTGATATTTGGTTATTTACCTTACTAATGGTATTTTATACAGACCTAAGTGCTATTATAACATACTCTTGTCAATAAATTCTTCATGCTTCAAAAGTACCTCTCAAAATGATCTGTTTATTTGGCAGGTAATTGCCAATGTGTTTTTTGGTGGGAATCTTTCATCAGTGCTCCACATTGTTGTAACAGTCGTTGTCATTACTG
Organism: Pedetes capensis; assembly: GCA_007922755.1. Classification (NCBI taxonomy): domain Eukaryota; kingdom Metazoa; phylum Chordata; class Mammalia; order Rodentia; family Pedetidae; genus Pedetes; species Pedetes capensis. The sequence goes on along the minus strand of VMDO01011961.1, from coordinate 52,996 downwards.
TAGCCACAATAGTGTCCTTGCTGATTGATTGCCTTGGGATAGTTTTAGAACTCAGTGTAAGTATATTTAATGAATTATACCTTCTATTCTAAAAACCTCTTTTAAAATAATGTTTCCATTTGACATAAGATGTGTTCTTTTAAAAATGTATGACTTTCTAAGGTGGAATGAAAGAAAGTGTTTGTGATATAATAGCAAATTTTCATAATGATGATCCTCTGTACTTTAAGGACTGTATAATTTTAAAGAAATGATTTTCAAATGAAAAGGGAGGATTTTTGCTCTTTCATCCCCAGAGGACATTTAGCAGTGTCTGAAGACTTGGTTGCATAAATGAGCAGGCACTTCTATTGGCAGTTGGTGAGAATAGACCAGAAATACTGCCAGCATCCCATGGTGCAGAGGATAGCCCCTCACAACAAGGAATTATCTAATCCAAAATGTCAATAGCACCAAGGTTGCATGTAGCATTGCTATAATATATAGGTATTTGTAAAAATAACTTTAAATTAAATGTATCTGGAATTTTACTTGCTCAGTAAAAATACAATTAATAAGATTTATTGAAACTATGGAAGGAAGAGTTACATTCGTATTGTATAATCACTTGCCATGACCCAATTTCTCTTTCTTTGAATATTTTCTCTCTCCAGACTTTTCTTTTGTAGTCTCTATTGCCACCACCCAAATTTATGTCTCCATTACATCACATCTGAAACAATTCTGACTTTTTTTTGCTTCAGCTAGCACATATTTAAGTTTTACTTTCCATTTATCAGCATCCTACTCAAAAAAATCTGCACTCTCCTACTAGTGCAAATATAAGCCCCATTGTCCTTTAATTTGACCCCTTTCGTTTATGGAAAATTATTTCCCATTTGCTTTCAAAATGGTGAAAAACATGGGCTCTGGAGCCAAAATCTACCTTCAGTTTTGTTTTTGTTGGTGATAGTGTGATCAAGTAAGGTCCAACTCACAGTGACCCTAGGTACAACAAAACGAAATACCATATGACACTGTGCTATGCACACAATCTTTTTTATGTTTAAGCCCATTGTTGCAGCCACTGTGTCAACCCATCCAGTTGAGGGTCTTCCTGTTTTTCATTGGTCCACCACTCTCCCAAACATGATGTCCTTCTCAAGGGATTGATCCCTCCTGATAACATGTCCAAAATATGTAAGATGCAATCTAACTATCCTTGCTTCCAAGGAGCACTCTGGTTACACTTCTTCTAGGATGGATCTATTGGTACATTTGGCAGTACATGCTATTTCAATATTCATCTCCAGCATCATAATTCAAAAACATCAGTTCTTCTCCTGTCCCCATTATTCAATGTCCACCTTTCCAAACAAGCATATGACACAACTAGAAATACCATGGAATGAGTCAGTGCATCTGCGTCTTCAATGCGACATCATTACTTTTCAACACTTTCATGACGTCTTTTGCAACAGTTTTTACCAATGCAATGCATCTTTTGATTTCTTGACTGCCACTTCTGTGGGTGTTGATTGTAGAACCAAGTAAAGCAAAATCTTAGAAACCTCAACCTTTTGTCCATTTATCATGAGGTTACTTACTGACCCAGTTGTAAGGATTTTTATTTTGTTGATCTGAGATGCAACCTACATTGAAGGCTATATTATTTGATCTTCAGTAAATGTTTCCAATCCTTTTCACTTTCAGCAAGCAAAGTTGTGTTATCTGTAAAAGGCAAGTTATTAATGAATCTTCTCCCAATCCTGATGCCATATTCCTTTTCATAAAGTCCAACTTCTCAGATTATTTGCTTAGCATAGAGATTGAAGAGATATGGTGAAAAGATACAGCCTGATGCAAACCTTTCTTGACTTTAAACCAGGCAGTGTTTCCTTGTTCTGTTTGAACAACCACTTCTTGTTCAATATACAGATTCCTCATCAGTACAATTAATTACTCTTGTATTCCTATTCTTCACAATATTATCCAAATTTGTTAGGATCCACACAGTCAAATGCCTTTGCATAGCCAATAAAACATAGACATCTTGCTGGTATTCCCTTCTTTCAGCTAACATTGATATGACATCAGCAATGATGTCCCTGGTTCCATGCCCTCTTCTGAATCCAGCCTCATTTTCTGGCAGTTCCTTGTCTATTTACTGCTTCAGTCACTTTGGAATGACCATTAGTAAAATTTTACTTGTGTGTGATATTACTGATATTTAGTAATTTCCACATTCGGTTGGATCTGCTTTCTTGGGAATAGGCACAAATATGGATCAATTCTAGTCAGTTGGCCAGGTAGCTGTTTTCCAAATCTCTTAGCATAAATAAGTGAGCATCTCCAGTACTGTCTCTGTTTGTTGAAACATCTGTATTGGCATTCCATCAATTCATGGGGCCTTGTGTTTTGCCAAATCATTCAAGACAGCTTCCAATTATTCCTTCAGTACCATTGGTTTCTTATCATATTCAGTCTCTTGAAATGTTTGGTCTTCCACCAGTTATTTTTGGTATAATGACAATGTGTGTTCCTTTCATCTTCTCCTGATGTTTCCTGCATCATTTAATATTTTCCCTGTAGAATCCTTCACTATCTCCACTTGAGGCTTGAATTTTTTCTTCAAATCTTTAAGCTTAAGAAAAACAGAGCCTAGTCTTCCCTTTTGGTTTTCTATTTCCAGCTCTTTGCACATCATTATAATATTTGATTTTGTCTTCACGAGCTGCCTCTGAAATCTTTTATTTAGCTTTTCAGCTTTATCATATCTTCCTTTTGCTTTAGCTGCTTGGTGTTCAAGGGCAATTTTCAGTCTCTTTTACATGTAATTTGGTATTTTCTTTTTTTCTTGTGTTTTTAATAAACTTACTTTCTTCACAATGTCTTAGGTGTCATGCCACAACTTGTCTGGTCTTCCATCATTAGTGTCTAACTAATGCATCAAACCTGTTTTTGAGGTGGTTTCTAAACTCAGGTGGAATATATACTTGTCTGTCAGCCTTCACTTTTAGTCAACTGTATTTTTGGCCTGTGAATATGCCATATCATATTTTTATCCTTTGTCTTATCTGTTTTTTCTTTCTTTTCTTTTCCTCTAATGATTATTTTCCTTTCATTTCTGTCAAAATATTATGAACACTTCACAGACTAGTGCAAACTTAATTGTGTATTCATTAATCATATTTTAGTTGAGTAATCAGTATGTGCTGAGCAATGGAAATATAACGATGGAAAGAATCAGAAAAGAGTTTTGCTGTCTGATCAACACAAATGTTTACCTTCTATGTAGGTAATGAGATATTCAGAGAGAAGTAAAGACATTTTTGAAGGAAAAAATGGCACAATTTGGTGACAGAGTCAATTGGGAGGACAGAAAGATGAAGGGACACATTATAAATGATTCATTGCTTCTGTGTTGTGGATGTAGGATAATGATGCCATTTGATAAGGCAGAAATGGAAGTTGATCAACCATTGCAAGTTCATTATTCTTCCCTTTCCAGAATTTTTAATCAGAATCACACAATTTATTAGTTTTGTACCACAAAGAACGCAAACTTTTAAAGTGAGCATCCCAAGTCATCATTCACTTATTCCAATGAGAGTTGAAAGAGCAGTGAAGGTATTATCGTCAGTGCCTAAGTCACTATTCCCTCCATGGGCCATTTTGATTTGAAGCACAAAATAATATAGTAGGAGATTCAGTTTGTTGTTATTAGGTGGGTGTCTGACTCATAGCAACCCTATGTACAACAGGCAAAACACTACTGTTGATATTTCTCTGCTATTCATAGAGTTTCCAATGGCTGATTGTTTTTTGGGAGTGCATTGTGGGGTCCTTCTCCCAAGCCTACAGCACCTGGTGCTCCCAGGTGGTCTCCCGTCCAAGTACTAACCAGGCCTAACCCTGCTTAGCTTATGAGATCTGACAGGATTGGAAGCCACAGTGCCATGGCTGCAGTTTATGAACACACTATTGGGATTTTTTTCAATTTTTGTATCAGAGTAAATAGAAAGTAGAGGGTATGCAGCTTTTCGAAACCTCAGGAGACTAGGCAACTTTCTGTTCTACCTATAGTGGAAAAAATGTTCAGCCTGGTACGGTGATACATGCCTATAACCCTGATTACTCAGGAGGCTGAGGCAGGGAGATTGTTTGAGCCTAGGAGCTCAAGGCCAGCCTGGGCAACATAATGAAACCCTGTATAAATAAATAAACAAATACTTCATACAAGAAATGGACAAATGTCAAACAAAGGTAACCTTAACCCACTTCCCCCTTTTGCAAAGAACAAAGGCTAATAGGTCCACTCAAAATCATTTTATGTAGCAATCTTGATTTGTGTAAATGGATCACTGAAACTTTAATATAATAACTTAATTTATATATTATCTCAATCATGTGGGGCTGGGATTTAGCTCAGTGGGTAGAGCACTGCGCTGCAGTCTCTGGGGTCTCGAGTTCAATTCCCAGCACTGCAAAAATGGGAGAAGGGCCTGGCAATCCACTCCCAAGGCAATCCCAAAGCACTCAGCCATTGAAAACCCTGTGAGGGTCGCTATGAGTTGGATACCAACTCGACGGCACCTAACAACAACAACAACTCAATCATGTGCTGCTTCAACTGCCCATCAATTTTCTTTACCCACCAAACTGTAAGCACTTTGAAGACAAGCAAATGTAACTACCTTCTCAATCTTCCATCACACTTGGCACAGTACTAAGAACATTGTGCTGAAAGTACTGCATAGGTGATTGCCTCTCAAGACCACAGTTAAGGACATATTTCTATAAATATTTCTCAACATAAGAGTGTCCTTCAGTAGTAACAGGAAATTAAGTGTTATAAAAAAAAAGTGGTGGTATTGGCAGTAATAATAATCTCTCAGCCATGCTATAGAGATGATCAACATAGTGATCCCTGGTCCTGGTTTTTCATTGTTTTGTGAAATGCCTCATTTGAGTTCACAAGTTTTATTTGTTTTAGTTTTCTAAGGCAAGATTTCATTATGTAGCACAGACTGACTTTGAACTTGCTTTATACCCAGGCTGCCCTCAAACGTACAATCCTCATACCTTAGCCTTTCAAGTGCTGGAATTACAAGCATGTGCCACCATCCTCAGCAATGTTATAGGATTTTGTTGATAGAAAATATGTTTGATTAACTGAACATTCACCACATTGTTAAAACTGTGAGAAAATTTTTGTTCTCTTTAAGTTAACCAAGCATATACATATTGCTCACTTTTCAGAAATGATGTATTTTTGTAAATATAAGCATTATCTTCTGTAAAGTTAATTGCTAGTATTCAGGACACATGTGACAAAATGGTAAGCACATAATCATAGTAAATATCCCTTAATACACTTACATGGAAAACATTTTTGTGGTTAAGACAGAATCCTGGTTACTGTAATCAGAGAAGAATATTTTGAGAATATCTACTAAAAACTCAAGATCTGAGCTGTCTGTGGAGGCAATTTTCAAAATTTAAATATTCTATATTCTTAGATTTTTAAAAATGCACTTATATAGACATATACAGGAAACAAAGAAGAATGTTATATTGTCTGTTCTGACCTAATAACCCAACCAATTGTGGCACTAGTTTTAAAGCACCTTGTAGGCATTAATAAAATTTAGGATCTCTATTCTCTATAAGATATTTAAGAATATGTGTTTTTCTCATCAATACAAGTCCTTAGGTATACAAAATAACATATTCAGGTCTTTACCCATCTCCCTTTTGACTGGGAGCTTACCATGTCTAATAAAGCCAAATCGAGCATCATTTCTGTCAGTAGCTATTACATACTGGAACATGTAACATATCAGATGTAACTAAAGCATGCTGTGTTCTACTTCATAGTGATAATGACAATGTAAGCTAACATGTACTTACACGATGCTAGGTACTTTGCATACATTATCCTCCTTAATCCATATTAACTTCATAGATGAAGAAAATGAGGCACAGTGATTAAGTAAACAATTGAGATCATACTAGTTGTAAGTGGAAGAATCAAGATTTCAATACAGGTATTTGGGTCCTATAGCCCATATTTTTAATCAATGTACTAGTCTAAGATTTTTTATGTCTGAGTTGTTGAATTAGATAAAATATTTTTGCTCTTTTATATATTTTTTAATTAAAAATTTATGCACTGGGCATGATCTTGCACAACTCTAAAGGACAGCATGAGCTACATAGCCAAACTCTGTCTAAAAAACCAAAGTCTATGGATGTAGCTCAGAGGTATAATGCTTTCCTGACATATGCAATGTTCTGAATTCAGTCTCTAGATCTACATCCCTCTGTGTGTGCATGTGTATGTGTGTGTATATATAGAGATACACAGATACACACACACACACACACACACACACATATACATTGAGTTTATCTGTAAGTCTAAGAGAAACCTATAATGTATGTGAACAGATTTTCATAATGGGTTAGAATAAACACCAAGAGATAAAATAAAATGAAAGTAAAACCCTTTTGTCATAATTTTTAGTTGATAGCTTTCATTTAATTAATAATTTGTTTCTGATAGAAGGGTGCTTGAGATTGAACCTAGGGCCTTGTCATCTTAATTAATAATTGTGGTACTTTAGGAATTCTTTTCCGTTGTGGCTTCTGAATTATCACAAAAGTAGAACAGCCTTCATAGATGAGGTATATATTTAAAAATCTTACAAAATTAGAGAAATGCTATTATTTCCTAAAACTAATTCATGTAGGATAAATGACGAGTTATATTACTTACTCAGTAAAATTAAAATCCCTTTTACAATTTTACTTTTGTTTCATTATTTTCATGACAATGGGTGACAATAAAATATTTTTCCAAAGCAAAAGCAGGCTCAATTTTAAAAGATTCATTTTGGAAGTAAATAAGATAAATATAAGGCCCATTCTTGGTGATAAGAATCCAGCATCTTGGTGTCATTTTAATATTAGAGAAAAGAGACATCTGCAGTAATTGGGCCCTATGGGTTTGTACTTGCAGTAGTCCAGAGAAAAAATGAAAGCTGGTGCCTGTGGCCAGAGTAACCAGCCAAGGAGCACAGTGTGAAGCTTGTAGGGAAGGACAAAAGAAAACCAAGTACCCAGTGAGAGCACAGATACAGAAATATAATCATCAGGGGCTGGGCGTGGTGGCTCCCGCCTGTAATCCCAGCGGCTTGGGAGATGGAGGCAGGAGGATCGCAAGTTCTGGACCGGAGGAAGTCTGTGTAATTTAGGGAGATCCTGTCTCAAAAAGTATAAAAAAAAAAAAAAGAAATATAATCATCAGGGGGGGCAAGCTATAGTCCAAGTTGCCCAAGACTTCATGAGCTAAAGAAAGAGTTTTTGATGTTGTTGTTTTTCTGAGATATAGAAATAAATTTCATGAGTCTGAGCTGATTACAAAGTGGGAATTTAAAAGATTGTTATTGTTGTTAGGTGCGATGAGTTGGTATCTGACTCATAGCGACCATAGGTACAATAGGCGAAATACTATTGTCACTGCTTCTCTACTATTCATAGGATTTTCAATGGCAGATTGATTTTTGGGAGTGAGTCCATCTCCCAAGCCTACATTATCTGGTGTTCCTAGGCAGTCTTCCATCCAAGTACTAATCAGGCCCAACCCTGCTTAGCTTCTGAGATCTGATAGGATTTGATGCCACAGTGCTATGGCTGTAGGCAAAGATAGATTAGCATTCTTTTATCTAGTTTTTACTTTTCTTACATCATTTGAGAGGTTTCTATTCAGGCAGGGAAACCCAGACACTTCTCCAATCTGTACTGATAGTAAAATTCTTCAACACCTTCTGTTCTTTTCCTACTGCAACTGCAAAATGCCCTGGCATCAATTGTGCTATTAGCAATGGATAGCACTGTGATGCCTTTATAAGTAAGATAATACTTTACTGTCTCCTTTTTTAGCAGATATGGTTTTATAAGCTGTTAAGCAGCTTTAAAAATATCCAAAGCCAGTGGTGTATCATCAAACGGGTCTAGATCAAGTACATTCAATAAGCTGGACTACTTTATAGGGAATAGATCCCATGGAACTGCATTGCCATTTTACTGATGATCTTGAGTCCTAGCAACAAACTCCAGCAAAACTGAGCTTACAAATATCCAAAAACTAATTCATATTTAGACAAAATAATCAAGTGGATTTCTTCCAGTACAAATACCAGCTGTAGAGTTTTCCCTCTAATTGTTACATTCTCAACTCTTAAGAATTAAGACACAAGCAGAACATCCATTGCTTTGCCTGGCCCAGCAAGTTAGCTTTGGAAGAGTTCCACAAAGCTGAGTAATGACAGCTTCTTAGCAGCAGCTGGTGTCAGTTTTCATCCTAATAGTACCTCTACACCCTGCAGTTCCAAATGAATTAGCCTCCCACATTATTCCTTCAAAGAGAATAGACTACACATACAACCCAGTGTAAGTGTGGATTTGGATAACTTTGTCATTTTCAGAAATCTTTAAAGAAATCAGAGAGTAATAATTTTTGTTATAGATGCAGATTGAGTTCAATAGTATTTTCCATAATTTAAAAAAAATCACTGTAAATTCCAAGTATTATAACAGTCTATAGGACATAATTCATTTAATGCCAGCCATATGACAACTATTTATTTGTTGTGTACCTTTGCAGGTATTTATTGTATTCAAGTACTGTGAATGCCAAAAGTACATTGCACATTTTAAATTAGTGTGCAACATTCATACCTCTTAGTATTTTCTCATTCTTATGTCTCTTACTGTAGAAATACTTTCCATGCAGTGTAATCCACCTGTTCATCCCTAGATTTTTAGACATGGCCTTGGTAGTCTGATTTCACAATGTGATGTCCTTACTTGATATTTCTCTGTACTTTTTTGTTATTGCAAAAATTAAAAATGTGTATTATTGAAATCTTTATGATATGGACATAGTGCTTAGTATGAAACATATAGTAACTTTATTAAATGGTGATATTGAGAATATAGGTACTTTAAAGATATTTTAAGATATAATCTGTTATTTCACATCATCCATCTTCAAATTCCATTTGCTTTGGTTGATCATGAGGAGAATCTACAAAAATAATGGGTCAAAAAGCTTGTAAAAGCATTTGACAAGATTTAGCATCCCTTCTTAATAAAAACTATTAACCATTTAGTATAGAAGGAAATTGCTACCACATATTAAAGGCCATCTATAAAAATCCCACAGATAACATAAATAGGGACTAACTAAAAGCCACTGTGTAAGAAAAGGATGCCCACTGTAATTGCTTCTCTTCCATCTAGTACTGGGAGGTCTAATAAGAGAAATCAGACAAGAAAAAGAAACAAAATGTATCTGAATCAGGAAGGAAGAAGTAAAACTATGTTTCAGATGGCATGATCCTATATGTAAAAACCTCCAAAGATTCCACAAAAATGTGAAAAATAATAAGTAAATTTAGTAAAGTTGCAGGATCAAAATCATGATATAAAAACCAGTAGCAATTACCTACAGAAATGACAAGCAAGCTATAAAAATATGGAGAAACAGTAATATTTATGATACCAAAAAATCTAGGGATAAACTTAACCAAGGATGTAAAAAATTTGTACACTTAAAACTATAACACACTGATGAAGGAAATTGAAGGAATTACAAATAAATGCAAAACCATCCTATGTTTATAGATTTGAATAATTAATGATGTTGTTGTTGTTAGGTGCCATCAAGTTGAGTCTGACTCAGCATCCAGAATGAAACAAAAATGCCCATATTACCCAAAGCAATAGATAGATCCAGCACAATCTCTATCAAAATTCCATTGTCATTCTTCATAGAAATAGGGGGAAAAAAGTCCTGAAACCTGTAAAGAACCATTAAAGAAAGCCTAAATAGCCAAAGCAATACTTAGAAAAAAAATTTAAAGACATCACACTTCCCAATTTAAAATTATATTACAAGGCTATAAGGGCTGGGATTTAGCTCAGTTGGTAGAGCGCTGCACTGCAGTCTCTGAGGTCCTGAGTTCAATTCCCAGCACCGCAAAAATGGGAGAAGGACCTGGCAATCCACTCCCAAGGCAATCCCGAAACAGTCAGCCATTGAAAATCCTATGAGGGTTGCTATGAGTCGGATACCGACTCAAAGGCACCTAACAACAACAACAACAACAAGGCTATAATGTGCAAAATAGTATGGTACTGCTATACAAAAAGAAACTTGTGCCAGCTGAACAGAATAGAATCCAAGCATATACAACCAATGAGTCTTTCACAAGGACACTAAGACATGATGGAGAAAGATATTATCTTCAATAAATAATGCTGAGAAAACTGGATTTCTACATAGATGCTTATCTTATGTCATACGCAAACACAACTCAAAATGAATAAAAGATCTAACTGCAAAACACAAAACCATTAAATTTCTAGAAGAAAACATAGGGTAAAAACTTCTTGACATTAGCTCTAGCAATGACTTTTAGATCACACCCAAAACTCAGGCTAAGAAAGCACAAATAAATGGGACTATGTCAAACTAAAAACCTTCTATGCAGCAATGGAAACAATCAGCAAAATGAAAAAAGCAACTTATGAACTTGGAAAAAATACTTGCAAACCATATATCTAAGAATGGATTAATACCCAAAATTTATAAAGAATTCTTACAACTCAATAGCAGAAAAATAAATCTATCAATTTAAAAATGGGCAAATGAACTGCACCAACATTTTTCCAAAGAATACATCAAAACGGCTGACAAGTATACAAAAAGGTGTTCCACATCACTAGTATTCAGAGAAATGCAAATTAAAACCACTGTGAGATATCACCTCACACCCATTCGGATAGTGTTGCCAAAAAAGATAAGAAATAACATGTTGTCAGGAAATGAAGGAAAAGGGGATATAAAGACATTGGTGGTATAATGTAGATGGGTACAGTCATTATAAGAAAACAGTGTTGAAGTTCCTAAAGAAATTAAAAGGAGAACTACCATATAAGACAGCAATCTCTGCTGTGGGTTTATACTCAAAGAAGATGAAATCACCAGATATCTGCACTCCCATGTTTATTGCAGCACCTTTACAATAACTAAGACATGGAAACGACCTAAGTGTCCATGAATGAATGAACGAATAAAGAAAATGTAGCATATATACACAGTGGAGTGTTATTCAGCCTTTAAAAAGAAGGCAATTGGTCACTTGCAACTAAATGAATGGACCTTATGCTGTGTGAAACAAGCCAGACACAAAAAGAAAACATATTATATGATCTCACTTATATGTGGAGTCTAAGGAAAAAAAAAAAGAAATTTAAACTGCGATAGAGAATGAAACTGGCTACCAGGGACAAGGAGGCAGGAGGAAATAGGGAAATGTAGGTGAAAGGACACAAAGTAAAGATATGTAGGATCAACAAGTCTAAATACCTAATGTACAACATAAGGACTATAGTTAAAGTTATATTTGAGATTTTTGTTAAATAAGTAGACTTTAGCTGATCTTGTCACACAAAAAATATATGCAAGTTGACAGATATGTTAATTTGTTACACTATAGTAATCATTTTACTATCCATAGGTATCCCATAACACCATATCATAAAATTCCAAAATATACAATAGAATTTATTTTAAAAGAAAACTTTTGTGTTTAAGAGGATAACATTTGTCATAAAATTTTAATATATTTTATTAATGTTATATTTTATTTACAACTTAACACTTGATATAATTAGAAATATGTTACCAAACAAGCACTGGATTTTAAATTTGACATTATTTGTAAACTTTCTAGTGAAAAATAGCCCTATTCCAGGCAAAAGTCTCTTTTCCTTTGAAGTCAAAAGCCATTGCTATTTTCATAATAGACAAGTCTTTAATCTGACATTTCTCCCTAGGGGATTTACCTGTAGCTAATATGGGTGAGGTTGAACAAGTTACAAGTTTTTCTGTCAATTGTCTAGGGTAATTAATGTGTTTAGCTTTACTTGAAAAGGAATTTAGAAGTGCTATTTCATGTTAAGTGCCTATAACGTTATAGCTTTCCTTTCTGAGAAAGACAATATTTCATAAACCCCAGGTAAAGCAGAAAATGCCCATACAATTTCCAAGGAGGTCCCCCTTTGTACACAAATGGCCAGTAGATCACTTGGGTTTGAAAGACATGGTAGATAGTAATTTTAAATGAAGAATATAAGGAAAGATGATGTGACTGAAAATGTGAGAGATTTCAAGATTTCCAAGAGTCATTCTTATCTATTTTATTTTCTATATCATTTTCTGATCATCTGTTCTTAAGTCCTATACACTATTTTACTTTTTTTCATTTGTAATTATTCCATTGGTAAAAGAAAACCATTTCTAAGTCTTTCTTGTAATTATTTTCCTTTCCTTTGATTCAGCTGAACATACCAAACTTTTAACATGTGCAATGAAAATTACATGTGTATATGCTTTTAAAAACTATCCAAAGTAGGCTTCCATCTAGTAACATTATCTTGTTCCTTGTCTTCAACATGCAGGGTGTGCTCTGCGCAGCTCCTCTGATTTTTATCATTCCGTCAGCATGTTATCTGAAACTGTCCGAAGAGCCAAGGACACACTCTGATAAGATTATGTCCTGTGTCATGCTTCCCGTTGGTGCTGTGGTGATGGTTTTTGGGTTTGTCATGGCTATCACAAATCGTCAGGACTGCACCCATGGGCAAGAAATGTTCTACTGCTTTCCTGACAATTTCTCCCTAACAAACATCTCAGAGTCTCGTTTTCAACCAACAACAGAACTTTCCATTTTAAACATCAGTATCTTTTGATGAGTTGACTGCTTTAAAAAATACACATTTTATACAGATTTCTAAATCACCTAATAATATTTGTGCATTTTAATGTCTATGTTATAAAATTATCATTTTAGCATTTATCAAGAGTTGCTTTTCTTTAGTCTTTACTGCAGTATAAAATATGAAGAAGAAAATTGAATGCATTTTGCCTTAAACTAGGACAAAGGTTTTGTTATGATATCTGTACTATACTAGTGCTAATTGAAGAGGGAAAAGTGAAGCCTTAGTGTTTTCTGTCATCCCCTCAAAGCAGTACTTTTATTGAATATGTGAACCAATATATTATGTGTCAAAATAAGTAGGTTATTATGGGTTGGAAATTTGTAGGTACATTCTTCAGGAGAAAACAAATGTTTTAAAATTCTGTAGAATTGAAGTGAGGGGAAGCTCAAAACTAACTATTAAGAAGAATAGGTATTGGAAGAGCCAAGAGAAGCTTGCTATTGTAATTTCAGTAGTATCCCTTATTTAGGAGAAAATGGATCCCTGGAGAAAGGAGCAATCCTCACCATGTTAAGAAGTGTAAATAATAGAGTGGATGTGCAGAGAAAGGTGTGTGAGGAATTGAAATTACCTCCCAACTTTTGATATTGTGGGAATTTGATGGTTGTGCTATTTTAAAACACACACACACAAATCATTAAGAGGCCTAAACCTGAAAGATCAGTTATGCCTCTGATTGGACCTGTTGAATTTGTAGTGCTGACAGAAATATATAATCAGAAGCTGAACTTTGAGACTAGAGGCTTACAATAAGAATCAGAGTGGCACAGAAGACATTCTCACTGTTCTGAGGCGCCTCAGAGAGATGTTAGAAGCTCTTGCTGACTTGGTTCTTTGGAAACAGATGCTGAAATAGAGTTGGTCATGTAGGGTACAGTATTTATCAGGGATCATTACTAATGAGAGAGAGAGAAGAAAACAGAATTGAGAAAAAGAGGAACTACATCTCAAGCCAACAGAGCATTGGCCAGCTCACAGGATGTCTGGGGCACATAGGACCCATCCGAGTTGGCCCTGGTTTTAATACTGCTACCTCCAGCAGCCATTGATTGTGGACACCTTGGGAAGGACGAGCCCTTGAGCTAGGCAGCTCTTTGCAGCTGAGAAAACCCAGATGGAAGTGAAAGCTGGAGGCTAGCTGTCTGTTGACAGCTAGGGCACCACATGCTTCCTTGAAGAGGATCTGGAAAGCACAGCTGTGCACACCACAGACACTCTTGATGTCTTTTAGTGATCTCACCTCATTGTATTTATGACAATCTTTTAAAAGTAACAGAAGAAAATCATGACCATCTGGGTTGCTTCCTTATGTCAAGCATTATATTGCCCCAGATTACATTTCTCACCTTTTCATCTGTACTTCAATTCAGTTGTCTATTCATGATTCATTGTTGCTAAATTATGAGAAAATATCACAAGCAGAGTTAATAGATACCTAATTGCCTTATACAATTCACAGACAAAAATATACCACAAGATGGTATTAAAAATGGTTTCAGAGTAGTTTGAATCAAGTGGTAAGAGCTGAGTCATCAAAGGACATTGCAAGGACCAAAAAAATACCAGGAACCTCTACCTTAGCAGGCTTAAGGTGTGAGTAGTTATTTTTCCTAAAGTAAAACATCACTAATGCCACTAAATTAATTTAAATTTTGTTGACTGTATAGCTTTTCTGTGTTTAATTCATGAATTTGTCTTTTGTAGTTTACAAGCCATAAGTCTAAACAGTTTGTGCCTACTTTTACATTGGTACATATTCAAGTAAAATAAACATTCCATATTAAAGGAATGTAAGGAATTTTTACAGAAGTTTATCCCTATATTACTCAAGACTGAGAAACCCTGACCTACCTAGTTATTAGATAAAGTCACAAGAGATGAAATTACCAAGAGTGTACAAAGAGAGGTATGTCAAAGATAATGTAATTTAGTACTTAACCATCTATTATCTTGTACTTTGGGTAATGCTTCAGACATGTTAACCTTGATAAAAAGCTCTTGGTAGAAAATGAATGCAACATTAATACCAAATAAGTATTTGTTTGCTTGTTGCTAATCAACTGCCTTAACTTGGTAAATCTTAGGAACTCACATCTATTTTGCAAGAATACAGAACAGCATGGAGGCAAAATAAAGCATGACCTCCCATCCCTATTTCCTGCCTCACTTTAATAAGAGATTTACACAAAATTCATTCTTTCCCTGCCCCTAACAAAGCGACTTGAAAGTTTTAAACTAGGTTTTAAAGCTGTCACTGCATTTAAACTTATAAAGTGTTTCTTAATTTTGAAAAAGTAGTGGTGGAAAGCAATAATGTCTGTAGACACTAATTCAAACATGTAGCACTATATTTCCTTTCATGATGTAAGTTGGATGGCATCTATGTAACTTAAGATTTGGGTCCTTGCCTACTTCATTTAGAATCTTCAATTTCAGCCCCACCTTGGGTCATCTTCAAAAATTAGAATAGGTAAACTGCCTTGCCTCTGAACTATTTCCAAGGATGTCAAGAATGCTTTTTGCCTCTTTTCTTTCCTAAAAGAAGACTGATTCCAGGTTATCCAACTAAAAAAGTCCCAACTAATCCCCTGCTGGAGTCATCCTGTGCACATTTACTTAATTAAAGACAAGATTCTTTGGAGCAGGCCTCCTTCTGGACTACCTCCTGCACCCCTGCTCAAGAAAGCAGTGCTAGTCTGTTTGCCCAGAGGGGCAATCACTGCCACACAGTCCAACTATAGCCCAAGCATGGACCCATGAGGTAGGCTACCTGTAAGGGCTTTATCGACTGTGGTAGGACAATGAATAGCTATACCAATTGGATATACTCTTTTAAGATTTTATACTTATTCTAAAAAATGTACAAAGAATTTACCAGGATAATAGAGCAAATGTTCAGAGCGGACCAGAGATACAATGAGTGAAAGAACATATAGACCAGAAAAGAAAGAAAAGAGTACAGTTAATCTCTAGAACAGTGGTTTTCAAAGGCTGCATGTGTGAGAATCACCTGGAAAACTTGAAAAAGCACAGATTTCTGAGCCAGCAGAGTTTCCATTTCAGTGCTCTAAGAATCTGCATTTCTGAAAAGTTCCCATGTGATACTGATGCTGTTGGTCCAAGGGCCACATTTTAATAGGGTTGGAGGATGGACCTAAGAACATGCTAGAAGGGGACATCTGTTTACAGGCAAGACATATACAAGCAAGATGCAGGAATGGAGGGGCAGGAGAAATCAGAACTGAGGCAAAGGCAGAAATTACAGCCTAAAGGCAACACAGCTGCAGTGGTTAAGCTGAAAGCCTGGTTCCTGTCCTGCCATTTATCAAGGAAAGTTGCCTGAGCTTTATGGCTCAGCACCAGTTCCTTCAGATTACAAAGTTTTCTATGGACTAAATTCTTTAGAGAGTGTCCTGCCTGGAATATTATTAGGCAACATGAACTAACTGGGTTATAAATATTGTTTGTGGTAACACCACACAGATAAACAGTTCATGTTCATCTTTTTTGTAAGACATTTTGTCACTCTCTCCATTAATGTTTGCTCCTCAACAATGAAGATTATCAATACACTTAGCTTTGGTACTTTCTTTATATTATTCATTTATAGCAATACGTAAGTACTCCATTAAAACAAAAACAAACTGGCAGATAAACACTGGATTTAGTTTGTCCTTCATTCCTAAGACTCACTTGATAAGCGTCCTTACCAACTCACACGCAGACTAATGCATGCCCTCTAACCTTTAGGCTTTTAAGCCTTGAGGCTCTTTGTCCTTTAAAATAATTTATGTATCACTTCAAGAATCACCTCATTAAACCAATATGTTCTGATAACATAACTTGTTTGCTCAAAAGCTGTCCATAAAACTCCTGTAATCAAATCTTTCATAGTGTAGACTCAACATGCTAATCTGTCCACATTGACCGTGATGGCAAGAAGGAGCCCTTTATTGTAGCATTGCTAAAGCATTTCTTTACACTGAAAAATGCTCTGTGCACCTTTGACCTTTGCTCCTGAATTCTTCCAAACTTCTCATCTGAAATGCTCCAAACTCCCATTGAAATTTCACTAATCCTTTAGTCTTTTCCACGTACCATCCTTGACAACCCTAACTGCATGTTAGTTCTGCCATTGGAATTCTGTACTTTTTCTGGGTGTGTTACATGAAGAAATCCTGCCTAGCCAACCACACTGAAAACAGGGAACAGGGAATGTGTTTTAAATCTTCTTTGTATTGTTGATAGTCCATGGCACAGTGCCTTGGAATATAGTAAACACTTAAGTATTTGACATGAGATTTGTGGTATAAAAGGGCAATTGGTTAATTGTACCAATACCAATACAAAATATTTTATTGGATTTTTTCCAGCTATAATGATTGTCATTCAGTAAAGTGGCAATTTAATGTGAAATAGTCATTTATCCAACAAGCTGGTTTAGATAATTAAATTGCATTTTCTGTTTTGCTTTCTTTTTGTTTGTTTGTTTGTTTGTTTGTTTCGGTACTGGGAGTTGAACACAGGGCCTCACGCCTACATGCTTTACAAGTGTTGGACCACAGAGCTGCACCCCCAGCCCTTTTTTTTTTTTTTTTTACTTTTTTGAGACAGGGTTTCCCTAAGTTTTGCAGACTGCCTCTAGTCTTGAACTTGTGATCCTCCTACCTCCTCCTCCTGAGCCGCTGGGATTACAGGTGTGTGCCATGGCACCCGGCTCTTCTGTTTTGCTTTCTATGCATAGAACCTTCAGAGAAATTATGTACAGTATTCTTAAACTGACTCAAGTCCTTACTAATCAGCATTTTTCATTTGTTTCAATTGCTAAATGACCATTACTTGCATCTGTCTTAGCTATATACTCCTTGAGACATAGTTGTTAGGTTGCCGTTGACTCAGTTCTGGACCCTTATAGAATTTTTGATGGCTAATTATTTTGAGAGCAACGAAAAAAAGAAAAACCCTCCACCAGATGGATTGACATAGTGTCTGCAACAATGGGCTTAAATATAAATTAGATGGTGTGCCTCACACAGAATTGGGAAGTGTTTCAATCTGCTGTATATAGGGTTGCTAATGAGTTGGACTCCACTCGATGGCACCTAACAACAAAAACAACAATTATTTTGAGATTGTTTCAGGAGTGGGCTCTCACATCCTTCTCCCATTTTTGTAGTGCTGGGGATAGAGCCCAGTGCAGAGCAGCACTGTACCAACTGAGCTAAACCCCAGCCCTCTTGAGACCTTAGGCCATGTCATATGTATGGTAGTTTTATGTTTGGCAGTGTATGCTACTATATTTTACTCCTTCAAGATCATCAATAAATACTTAAGGGCTTGAATTTATCTAATTTACATATACTTAACCCACATTTAAATGTCTATCCCACTAGAAAAACTTACATTAGTCTCTTTATTTAATATTATTTCTCAAGAAACAAAGAGTCACATCTCTAAGCCAGGCTGTGTTTATGGTTTGGGTGAAGTTATGCCCTCTCTTCCCCTCAGCAGACAGCCCAGGAACTTGGTACAGCACTGAAAAGAAGAGGTGGTTTAGGAACAAGAAGGCAACAATTTAAGAAAACCAACTCAGGCAACATCTCGATCTGCAGTTTAATAATTGAAAGACTTTGGAAATTTTTAGTTCCCAGGCACAGTGGCAGCTATATATCTAGCATTTTTTGAATTTCACTTTGAGAGAGGAAAGTAAGGCCAGTTCCAGACAAAAGGAATCCAGCCCATGCTTCTTTAGACTCCACTCCCATCATATGATAACATTGTTCTTCAATTCTTTAGATTCTGGGAAAGAAAACAACAAAGTGTCTTCTAAGAAAAAAATCTGAAATATTTTATCCCAGAATGGTCGACTTTGGGTAATTTCTCACTTTTCCTACATAATTTTTACATACTTGTAAAGTCCTAAAAAGAATTTTCTAAGATACTCTTTGTAACTACTGCTCTTCTCTGTGAACCTGCAGCTGTACCACTGTGGCCTCTGATACCATCAGATCTCGGAAGCTAAGCAGGATTGGACCTGGTTAGTACTTGGATGGGAGACTCCCTGGGAACACCAGGGTGCTGTAGGCTTGGGAGAAGGACCTGGCAACCCACTCCCAAAAAACAATCAGCCATTGAAAACCTTATGAATAGCAGAGAAGCACTAACTGTACTGTTTCACCTGCCATACGTAGGGTCACTATGAGTTGGACACCGCCTTGATGGCACCTAACAACAACAACTTGTCTGTAAAAGATGTAGACTAACTGGAAATGGAATAATATGAACTTAGGTTTCATGTTCTCTGTCACCTCAGAACATTTCAAAATGAGTTCAGATTTTTAAAACAAGCTGTAATAGACAGGGAAAGGAAAATAAATTTAAACATTGTGAAAAATAGGAAAATAGGACTTAGAAAACCCTAAGGCTTTGTAGTGTGCAGCTTGGGGATTGAACCCAGGGCCTTGCACATACTTTGCAAATATCTTACCAGTAGGCTGCACCCAGAACTGATCTTTAATTTTTTTTCTTTTGAGACAGAGTTTCACTAAGTTACACAGGCTGTTTCTAGCCTTGAACTCACGATCCTCCTATTTCAACCTCCCAAGTTGCTGTGATTATAGGCATGCATCACCATGCCCAGCTCAGGGAATATAATTCTAAGAGAATAAGAATGCTCCCCTCCCCACCTCTCTCTATGTCCCTAAATTCCAGAAGGATGTAAGATTGTGCTCAAATACCTCCCCATTTATGCAGTCTCCTCAGCCTTTTCCAGCAGATAACTTTTCTTCCTCTGCAACTTCTGGGTACTACGTATAGCTGGCAGTAAAAGTAATTATCCAATGTAAATAATAAATCTCTAAACACTAGAACTGACCAACATTGGCATGAACTACTTCAAAATTTAGTGAAACTTCTATGCCTATCATAATTTAAATCAAGGTTTGACAATTGCCCTCAATGTGGGCAGATCAGTTCATGTACTGTATAAGAACTGGATTTAATGATCTTTAAGGTTTCCCCTCCCCATCTGTCTGTCAGCTTTTCCTGATATGGGGACTTGTGTGTTGCTGTGATGCTGAAAGCAATGCCACCTGTATTTCAGATACAAGCAGGGCCACCCATGGTGGACAGGTTTCAGCTGGGCTTCCAGATTAAGACAGTCTAGGGAGAAGGACCTGGCATCCCACGCTAGAAACAAGTAGCCATTGAAAACCCTATGAATAGCAGAGAAATACTGTCAGATATAATTCTGGAAAATGAGCCCCCTAGACTGAAAGCCATTTAAGAAACAACTGGCAAAGAGTTGGCTGCTCAAAATAGAGTTGACCTTAATGATGAGAGTGGAGTAAAGCCCCTGGGACCTTCTTTTGCTGATGTGGCATGACTCAAAATGAGAAGAAACATTGTGGCTGCAACAATGGGCTCAAACATAAAAAGATCATGTGCATGGCACAGTGCTAAGTAGTGCTTTGTTCTTGCACTTAGGGTCACTATGAGTTTGGTTCAACTTGACAGCATCTAACAACAAAAAGCTTCCCCTAATGCTGAGCTTCTAAATTCTACCTTGTATTTTCTGTTGAGACAAAATACAGCTATTATGTATTCCTTTGTTATTTATTATTGCAAGTCTTAAAAATACATACAGATAAAAACAGCTTAAGAGAAGTTGCCATTCATTCCTTTTCAGAGCTTAGACAACAATGTGTAAAAGAAGTGTTTAAAGATGTATGGATTGGATAATGGTAGATGATTTTTAAAGGGGAGTTAGGAAAGAGAAGGGCGGGCAGCTTGGAGACAATAGGATAGATGTGAGCAGAAGCATGAACCACCATATTTCTAGGGTTTAGGTCCAAAGGAAGGTGAGAGTTCACGGGAAACTCTTGAACAACTTCATTGATTTTACCATTGGACCCATGCATAGAAATAATTGGGGCCACTGATGCCATTGTACCAGACCAACTTTGATTCTCTTCCTTCTTGTCATCATTTCTCTCTCTCTCTCTCTCTCTCTCTCTCATCTCTCATCTCTCTCTCTCTCTCTCATCTCTACCTCTATCTCTTTCTCAACAGGGTCTTACTATGTAGCCCAAACTGCCTCCAATTCTCAATTCTCCTGTCTTAGCCTCCCTCTGTTAGGAGTACAGATGTATACTACCATGCTTGGCTCTGGCATGTTTTTTAACTATGGATAAAATATAGCTACTGAAGTAAACTTTTAAAATATATCATATTGATTTTTAATTTGTGTGTAAAAATGCTAATGAATAAGTCAAATAGAAAATTACTTCGCATGGGACTTTCCTTTGAACTTATGATCATATCTATCATCAAATAAATGGGTAGCAGATATAGAGTGTATCATTGCAATAAATATTTAAAGCCTGAACATACTACTTATGTTTGAATGCATAAAGATGACAACTTAAATGTATGAAAGTCATAAAAAATTTTAAGTTATTTCTAGACTAGTTTGTTAAATATGAAATATTCAATATCTGAAGAAATTATTTCTAGTTAGACTGAGAAACAGCTTGAAATACATTTTGACTTTTGTAATGAGCATTTGTGTGTGTGTGTATCTTTGTGCCATGATTCATTATATTCTTAACATAAATTCCTAGGAATGGAGTTCCTGAATTAAAAAATATAAGTTTTTTAAGTTTCCTGCTTTTATAGTGCTATAAAATTTAAATTTACATAAGCATTACTCATTTAAAATTGTACAAGTATACATGAAATTTCACATATCAATAATGTGTAATATCACTTTAAAATATTAATCACTGGACAGGAGCTCTTCTAAATTGGTTTAAAGAATAACTATTGTGACTACACATTCTCAGAGAGATACACGTTAAGAGCAAAAAGATTTTTTAAAAAAGCATCATTTTTCTGTAATAAAGTTGATGGTAATTTTGATGGTATGGGCATTATTATCCCAAGGCTATTAGGTGAGAATTATAGCTTAAGGCAAATGAGCAATTATGATGGTATCCTTACAAATCAAGAGTTCGGAGATGGGATAAAAGAGATGCAGCTAGAACATCAATAAATTTTATAAAATTCCTCTAGCCCTAAAATTATATTGGAACCAAGCATAAATTCAAAAATATTTTATCTCCTAAAGTTTAAAAACATCATTCCTACTTCTGTCCATGGCAATGACCTACAAACAATGAACACATCAGTGAACACATCAATGCCTAGACCACGGTCTCCAAATACCTTTTCTCTAAAAGGAACCAGGACTCCTGGGGAAAATGGCTTACTACAGGAGTAGAGCAGAAAAGGTATAAGATAGAAATGGATCATTATTTGGAACAGAAAACAATGAAATAGAACTACAAGAGAATTGTGAGTCCAGTCAAAGTGTTTGCTTTCATTAGCCAAAAATAGGACAATATGAGCATGGATCAGAACAATAATACCAATGGCTTAAACTGTACGTGTTTTTAAAACAAAACTCATTCACTGTCATTGGAGGATTAGAGGGAGGCAATGTGTTATTTGAAAACAGGTTTTGAAAGGGGAAGTGAAGAGTGGAGCATTTTTATTGCCTTTCTTCTACAAGTTGTACTACTAACTAACCAAACAAATGATGGGAGAAAATTCCTCTTTATTCAAGTATTCCAGATAAGATATAAAAATGGAATGATAAAATGTCACCATTTAATAAATCCAAAAATTTATCATTAATAGCTGTTAACATCACAAAAAGAGAAACCTGATATTGTTGCTGATACAAGACTGCAATTCCACTTATATAATAGTCCAAAAGAAAATCAAGTCTGAGAATGATTTAATCTAAATCTTAACTTCCAGTGTATGTGTATTTATGACTAAAAGTCCAATGAGAGAGCGAGAGTAGAAGTGAACCTGTAGATTAAAAGGATTCTAAACACGTGTTGGGGCTGGGATTTAGCTCAGTTGGTAGAGCGCTGCTGCAATGTAGTCACTGAGATCCAGAGTTCAATTCCCAGCACTGCAAAGATGGGAGAAGGGCCTGGCAATCCACTCCCAAGGCAATCCCTAAACAGTCAGCCATTGAAAACCCTATGAGGATCGCTATGAGTCGGATACCGACTCGGCAGCAACTCACAACAACAACAACAACAACAACAAACACGTGTTGACCAATCACGATGCATTGATCTTATTCAGAACCTGATTAAAGCAAACAAATTGGGGAAAGAGGATGAAACAATGAGAATTTTTCAATATTGATTGAATATTTGATAATATTAAAGGATTATTCAAAATTTTACATGTGAAAGTTGTATTGTGGTTCTATTTAGTGAAGTACTTTTTATTCTATAGACATATGCTGAGATTTGATTTAATGTAACCCAGCCCATTAATGAAACAAGATTGCCCATCAGATGATAAGTGTTGAAATTAGGTGACAAGGACATGAGAGTTTATTATCTGATTCTCTTTCATTTTGTATATGTTTCACATTTTCCACAATAAAAGATTTTAGCAGAACCAAATATTTTGGGAGTATCCTTCATGAATGGAGCAGAAGGAACAAATCTAATCATGAAACTTTTTAGGCCTACAGGAATGAAATTGCATTTAGAGCATTGAAAAAATGTGTTAGCTCATCATCTTTTGGTCATTGCGAAAGAAATGTTCTCATTCAACCAACATCTGTGCCCAACTTTATAAAGAATACTATAATATGATTGGATAGTCTTAGAATTCAAATAAAACTTACTTTCTTGGCTATAAAAATGAAACAGAAGCCAGGTGTGGTGGCACATCCCAGCAACTTGGGAGGCAGAGGCAGGAAGATCGCAAGTTCAAGGACAGAGGCAGGCTGTATAACTTAGCAGGACCCTGACTCAAGTTAAAATATTTTTAAAAGGAGCAGGGGGCTGGGGGTACAGCTCAGTGGTAGAGTACTTGCAAAGTATGCCCGAGGCCCTGGGTTCAGCCCCCTAGTACCACCAAAAAAAAAAAAAAGGAAACTAAGTATAAAGAACTCTTTAAAATAACTCTCAACAATAGAAAACAAACAGCTAAAAAATAGGCCAAACACCATAACAGGCACCTCACCAAAATAGATATATAGAGGACAAATAAGCATATGAAAAGAAATATGAGAAGAAAAGCATATCATAGGTCATCAGAGAATTGCAACAATAATATACTATTGCATACCTATTAGAAAAACAAAATCTGGAACACTGACAACACCAAATGCTGGCAAAGATGCAGAGCAAAAAGAGCTCTCATTCATTGCTGGTGGGAATGCAAAGTGATCCAGCCACTTTGGAAGACAGATGCCTTCTTACAGAACAAATAATAAGTACTCTTACTATTGGATATAATAATTTTGCTCCTCAGACTTACAAAAAGGAGGTTAAAAATTATACCCCCACAAAAACCTACGTACAAAAGTTTATAGCAGTTTTACTCATAATTGCTACAATTTGGAAGCAATGAAGCTATTCTTCATTAAATGAGATTAATAAACTGTGGTACATCCAATCTAATTGGAAATTGGAACATTTTATTGAATATTTGAAATATTATTCAGTGCTAAAAAGGCCTGAGCTATCAAGAAACAAAAACACATGAAAGAACCTTAAACTCATATTATTATGTGAAAGAAGCAAAGCTACATACCATGTGATTCCAATCATATGACTTTCTCAAAGCTATAGAGATAGTAAAGCAATCATTGGTTGCCATGGTTTAGTAGACAAGGAGCAATGAATAGGTGGAACTCAGAGGACTCTTTGAAAAGTATCTTTTTGATACTGAAATGATATAGTTTATTATATATTTGTCCAAACCCATAGATAGTACAACACCAAGAGTGAATCCTAATATAAACTAAGGTCATAGGTAATCATGATGTGTGAGGTTCATCAGTTGAAACAAATGAGTCACTCTGGCGGGAATATTTCTAATGGAGAAGGCTATGCACATATGGGGTGAGGGAGTATATAGAAAATATCTGCACCTTCTTAATTTTGTTATGAACCTAAAACTACTGTTTAAAAAGTCTTAAAATTAAATAGAAGTGAAAATATCAAGGGTTCTCCTTTCTTAGCTTTCTATTATTCCTTTTTTAATATTAAAAATGGAGTTTTCTAGAAGATGGACAAAGTAAGCTTATTGTTGTTAGGTGCCGTGGAGTCCGTATCCGACTCATAGTGGCCCTCATAGGGTTTTCAATGACTGTTTTGGGATTGCCTTGGGAATGGATTGCCAGGTCCTTCTCCCATTTTTACAGTGCTGGGAAGTGAACTTGGGACCTCAGAGACTAGAGCGCAGCACTCTACCAACTAAGCTAAATCCCAGCCCCACAAAATAAGCTCATTGTCAAACCCTGTTGAAGATTTACAGTTGCTGTTTGGCACGAGTTTTTGCGTAAATACAGTTTGCGAGCACACGAGCATAACTAAGACATACAGCGTTCAAGTGGGACACCCAGATGCAAGGCATAAATAGAGGTATCTCCTTGACAGGCTTTCTCTGACTCTTATTTTGAACAAGTTTCTTCATAATCACAATGCCAACACAGCTCCCACCAAGACCACACAGGGAGGATTCTTGTCTTTTTTTCACTTTCCTTCCAAGCAACAACCAAACTTGATGCTGTTCACAAAAAACACACTATCCTCAGAATGCTTTAAGATACACAACTCATTTAGGATCAGAGAATTATAGATGGAAAGATTTGAAAAGTCTCTGAATCTCTATTACAGTGTGAGGAAATTTCAGAATACAAATTTTATGGTGTTGAGGTAATTTGCCTGATCACAGTCTCACATTCCTCAATAAACTTGGCGCAGGTTTAAAGCCTTAAGCAGTCTGTTCTTGGACAGCTTCACTTTTATTTCTCTTGAAGGCAGCTGGCCCCTCCTTTGGCCTTCACCCAGGGTCATTGTCCGTTTTTGCCATCATTCCAAGCCTCCTCTGAGTTTTACCTCCTTGGATTTCCTAGGTCCCTAGAGAACCTGGCTCCTTTCCAGCCCAGGTCCCAAGTGAGTTCACAGTACTCAGATGGAGCCTGTTCTAGTGCACTCCAAATGTGGGCTGAGTGTTTGCCGACCAACCTTCCTCTGGAACCCAGGCATCAAGTCTACCAGAGCCAAGTATGCTTCCATAATGAGTATGTTCTGGGTTTCTCAGTTATTTCATATTTTTCCTTTCTTCTCCCTGGGCTTCAAAGTTCTACAGAAGTTGTTTATTCTCTTTTAATACTCCTGATCACATCTACCTCAATGATTCCCCACCACTCCCTCCAGTCTAAATTACAACCACAGCTTCTTTGAAAATGGCTAAATTCTGAATATACCCTTAGATGGGTAAACTCTACCTCACAGTTGAACCCTTACAACAGACCCTTTGACCCAGCAAAACATGAAGAATCATATATACAAACTTAAAGACAAAGTTTCATTACCCAAATGTAGTGAACATTCCTGGTGCCCACCCTATCCCCTTGGTTCCCCTCTTCAGAGGACTGACATATGAAGCTGCTAGAGCTTATGTGCCTGGGTTCTAAGAACAGAGAAACAGAAGTACCTGAGTAGCACTGCATGCCTAGGAAAACTGACACCAACTACTACTCGTGTTGGAGTTTGACAGTCTAGCCTTTGCCTCAAAGTGGGGCAAATCTCAGATATAATTTAGGTTCATTGTGAGATCAGTGTGAGGCTGTTCACTCACCTGAAGTTATGTTTGCTTATCTTTCTCCTGCTTCACTGTCTCTCCTCTGCTATATCCTTCTCTATTTCTCCCAAGAACACTTTCTCAACAAATCACAGATATTGTTACTGTTAGGTGGTGCAGGGTTTCTCCTCCCCTCCAAGAGAACCGCCCCATGCCCTGCAGAGCCCTAGACTCCCCACCCACCCTCCCACCCCCACCAGTACCACCTGGCTGTAGTCTCCCGTACCTCCCAAAGAGTGGCTCCATGCACACATGCCCCAGGGTGGGGCTTTGCACTCCCAGGAGGGTGGGTAGCCTGTTCTGGTTATCATGGGGACCAGGATCCTCATTCTTCTGGTGCTAGTATAGGACCTGTCCCAAAATGGCTCCCCCGTATACGGTGGTGCCTTCTTCTACAGACTATCCCCCTTCTTCAAAAAGCCCTCCAACAAGCCCACCACAACTTGACTTGAAATCTGCCCCATCTGGCAACTCTTCCAGCCTATCAGAACACTCTGTGTCCCTGCCTCCTACCTATCTCCATGCGACACATCAATCACCTCTTCCCTCTCCCACCTAGAGCCCATAAAAGCCCCGCCCTTTCCTCCCCAGGGGGCTGCTCTCCTTTGCTAGAGACAGCTCCAGCAGCTTCTCCCAATAAAGGTCTGTTGAATTTACAGGTTTTTTGACTCCTTACTTAACATTTAATAGTGCTGAAACCTGCGACAGGTATAGCGATGATCCCCCATTCTCTGGGGTTAATTGGCCTCCTGCTGTACCTCCCGGACCTTGCTGCCAAACTGTAAACTCAGCAGGGCCCTCTATTTTTGCCATTTCTGACCTCCACATCCACATCAGCCCATCCTCTGAGGTGAGTTGGTGAGCTCTTCTGCTCTGATCCTCCGCCTCTCTCCCTCTCTATAAACTCCCAGCACTGGGTTAAATGGATCTTTTTCTCTTGCTGGAGGAGCTGCCATCTCGGTGGGGATGCCCCCTTGACTGGGCTTCCTACTCCTCTATGTTGGGGGTACTGAGAAAAGCAAGGGTGCTCTTCTTCCTTGTACCTCTCCTCACCTCCCTCCTCCAAAGCAACCATAAGAACCTCTTAGTCCAAACCCTCTGGGCTGCCTCCTGGCAAATCTCCATACCTTTGGACTGGGTCCTGATTTAAAAAAAAAAAAAATGATTTTCTTTTTCAGCCAGGCCTGGCCCCATTACAGGCTTGATAATGAGTCACAATGGCCACAAAATTGGACATTTGGCCATAATATTGTCTGGGATTTTCAAAACTTTTTCAACGAGATGGCAAATGGTCAAAGGTCCCCTATATTCAGGCCTTTTACCATCTCTATTCCTGCCCTTCTGTATGCCAGTCTTGCTCTACCTCCCAAATCCTTTTTACTCATTCTCTTTCTTCTCCTTCCTCAAGAAAAATATCTGATCTAACTTCCGATATGGACGAATTTGGTCCCTCAGACCACTCTGCCCCTCCTGCATCTCCTCCTTATAATCCCACTCATTCTCTCTCTCCCTCCACATTCCCCCTCCCTCACCTCTATGCCTTCCCTGTCTACCTCCCCTTCCCCCTTATCTCCCAAAGTTTTCATTCCCATTCTTCCAACCCACCTACTTCTCCTCCTCATATGCAGTTGAGATACCCAACTTTACCACCCCCCAACCCCCACTGCCCAACTACAACTGCCCCTTTTGGAGGTGGTGGGACCCAAGGGCATCATCCATGTTCACTTTCCTTTCTCCTTTTCTAGTCTATCCCAAATTGAAAGACGTCTTGGCCCTTTCTCCTCTGAGCCAGACATTTATATAAAAGAATTTCATTATGTCACCCAATCCTATGACCTGACTCGGAGTTATTTACACCATTCTCTCCACTACCCTCTCCCCAGAGGTGAGGCGGAGGGTTTGGAAGGCAGCACAGGCAGCAGCAGACAACTTGCATGCAACAGACCCCACTAAATTGGCAGGCACCCAGGCAGTCCCAGATATCCATCGAGACTGGACATATTAGGAAGGGGATCCTGGTCAAGCTCTTAGAGACCACATGATAGTTTGCCTCCTTTAGGGCCTGAAAAACATTTTCCAGGAAATAGTTATGACAAAATTAAGGAGATCATCTAACACCCAGATAAGAACCTGGCCCAATTCCTCTCTCACCTGAGGCACTATAAAAATTTACCAAGATAGACCCTACATCTCAAACTGGTATGATCATTATTAACCCCCATTTTATATCCCAGTCAACTCCTGACATCAGAAAAAAACTAAAGAAGATATAAGAACCATAGGCTAATCAGACAGACCTATTAAATATGGCCCTCCAGGTATTTAATAATTGAGAAGACCAGGCAAAACAGAATCAATTAAACAGGAACAAACAAAAGGCCCAACAAAAGCTGGCCAATTAACAGATGCTGACAGCTGCCCTGCAAGAGAAACATCCCTCTAACCATGGGGGTCCACCAAGCACATTTCAAATGCAGACACCCAGGACTTAGGGCATATGAATGCCCTAACCCAAGTCCTCCTCCTGGCCTGTGCCCCAACTGTAAACAGATGGGAAACTGGGGGGTTGATTGTTCTCTTCACCAGAATGGTAGGAAGCCAAACCCCCCTCAGCCCCAAGTGCCACAGTCAAGACCCCCCACAGATACCACCAGCAATGAACCCAGGGTAACTGTCAGCATCTCAAGTAAGCCTGTTTCACTTCTACTTGACACTGGGCCACATTTTCAGCTTTTCCAATGTATGGAGAATGCACAGTCCCATCACAGGTTACTATTGTAGGAGTTAATGGAATTCCTACCCAACTGAGAACCACCCTCTCCCCTCCACAGCTGCTCTCTCCTTTGCTAGAGACAACCCTGGCACCTTCTCCCAATTGTGGGTTGCCCCTCCCCATGGCCGGTGCACAGGCTAGCTCTTTTTTCTCCAACCAGGATCGGGAACCCACACCAGAGGGACTGGCAAGGTGTAGCAGACAGAGTCAAGACAGACGGTTTCAGGATGCCTTCAGTACACATTTTATTGTACAGCTCCTGTAAAGAAATAAAGTCCTAAAGTCCGCCCTTTGGGATAGTGGAAGTATCACAGCTCCAGCCTCAGTGGCGGTCATCCAGGTCCCAGCATCCTGGATGTCCTCCTCATAGGTCGGCTTCTCCTCAGCTGCTGTTGGTTCCCATTGAATTCTGTCTTGGTCCAGCGATAGAGTGGCCTCTGTGAGGGCAGGCAGTCTTCTCTCTTGATCCAGTGAGTGCAACCTCCGCGATGATGGACAGCAGGACGGTGCAGTGGTACAGCAAGGCTCAGATGGCAATGGAATGGCTTGGCAGTGAAATGGCAGCTGAGTGCCCTGTGCACTGTCCTTATATAGTAATGGCCTCAAAATGACAGTCAATCATATAGTGGCACAAGGGGCTGAGCGCAACCACTTAGGAGTGACATTCAAATTTTTGGGGGTCATCTTGCCTCGGCCCCTAGATCAGACCTGCAGGTGAGCTAGATAGGCCCCTATTCCCTACACCCAATAAAGATCTGTTGAGTTTATGGGTTTTTCAGCTCCTTACCTAATAGTTACCACATGAATCCCTATCTCAGCCTCAGCTTTTGGGGATTTCAACCTCAGCCCTCAGGCTGTGAAAATGCCAACATTCAGCTACAGTCAATCCCTGAGTTTTATAAAACAGATCGTTTCGGATTTACTAAAATTTTCGAGGAAGAAATTTATGTCTCCATTCTAGGCAAAAGAATCTAGAGGTAAAATTATTCCCTATTAATTTTTTTACATTATTTTCATTGGTGACACCTGTAGAAACCTTATTTGCAATTTTCATATCTTTGAGGAAACAAAGGTTACTTGTGTGGGGATGTTTAGTATAATTTCAAAAAAAGGGGCCGTAACTTATCCATATAGCAGCCTAAGTATTCTCAATCTGGATTATTTTTCTGTATACTAAATAGATCTGAAATAGGATCAGTTTCAAAAGCCATTTCAAACAATTGCTTTGATTTATAGGATAAACTCTAACAAATTTCTAAGATTATCATATAACAAAATTTAGCTGTGTATGTTGTCAGGTGCTGTCATGTCAGGTCCAATTCACAGTGACCCTCACAATGTTTTCAACGGCTGATTGTTTGGGGATTGATTTGGGAGTGGACTGCCA
Organism: Pedetes capensis; assembly: GCA_007922755.1. Lineage (NCBI taxonomy): Eukaryota > Metazoa > Chordata > Mammalia > Rodentia > Pedetidae > Pedetes > Pedetes capensis. Next base: position 22,313 of record VMDO01011961.1, on the reverse strand, counting down.
CATCTTTCTCCCAGTTTTGTGGTGCTGGGGATCAAACCTGAGTCCTCAGAAAATGTGGAGCAGCACTCTACCAACTGAGCTAAACCCCAGCCCTTAGCTATGTATTTGATATACATTTCATATTTTGAATATTTTCACATATCATATATTTAAATTTTTTCACATTACGAACAACTTTTTCAAATACATCAAAATTGTACCAACGGACAGAGATTTTTGTGGGGAGTAAGTTCACCTCCACTCTTTTCCAGCTTCCCCATTATGAATATAATGCATTGTAAGCACATTTTAAACAAAAATATAAAGATCTAAAAGGAGGTCGGGCACAGTGGCACACACCTGTAATCCCAGTGACTCAGGAAATGGAACCAGGAGGATTGTGAGTTCGAGGCCAGAGGCAGACTGTATAAATTAGTGAGACCTTCTCTCAAGATAAAAAAAAAAAAAAAGGGCTAATGGTGCAGCTTAGTGGTAGTTGTTGTTGGGTGGTTGTTAGGTGCCATCAAGTTGAATCTGACTCATAGTGACCCTCTGTACAACAGAAAAAATCATTCCCCAACACAGTGCCAGGCACACCATCTGTTTATGTTTAAGTCCATCGTTGCAGACACTGTGTGGATCCATCTAGTTGTTGTTGTTATTGTTGTTAGGTGCTGCCAAGTCGGTATCTGACTCATAGCAACCCTCATAGGGTTTTCAATGGCTGACTGTTTCGGGATTGCCTTAGGAGTGGATTGCCAGGTCCTTCTCCCATTTTTGTGGTGCTGGGAATTGAACTCAGGGCCTCAGAGACTGCAGCGCAGGGCTCTACCAACTGAGCTAAATCCCAGCCCACCATCTAGTTGAGAGTCTTCCTTTTTTATGTTGACTCATCACTCTCCCAAACATGATATCCTTCTCTAGGGATTGGGCCCTCCTGACTACGTGTCCAAAATAAGTCAGATGCAGTCTAGCCGTCCTTACTTCCAAGGTGCACTCTGGTTGTACTTCTTCTAGGATGGATCTATTGGTTCTTCTGTCAGTCTATAGTACATTCAATATTCATCTCCAGCACCCTAACCCAAAAGCATCAATTTTTCTGTCTCCCTTATTCACTGCCTAGCTTTCACAAGCATATGATGAGACTAAAAATACTATAACATGGTCAGGCATACCTTCGTCTTCAATGTGACTTTACTTTTCAATACTGTACAGAGGTATTTTGCAACAGATTTTCCCAATGCAATGCGTCTTTTGATTTCTTGACTGCAGCTTCAGTGGGTGTTGATTGTAGACCAAAATAAAACAAAACCTTGGACAACCTTGGCTCAATAGTAAAGCACATGCAAAATATGTGTGAAGCCCTGGGTTCAACCCCAAAGTATCAAAACAGACAAATAAAAACAATTAAAAGAAGTACACCAAAAACTTATATTTGTGGGGTTTTCTTTTTTCTATTTATATACGGACAATAAAAATCAAAGGAAATAGAAATGGTTAAGGAGTAAAACTCCTTAAGATGTGTAAGCTCACATAATGTTCACAGATTTTTCAAGATATCACCTATACTAACCCAAAAAGAAAAAATTCTGGATTAATTTATATTGAAAGATCAGAACCTATGCTTCCTCCCCCTAGTAGATGGGCTGATACTGAAACACAAGTTATATATCCTTGATAAATGATATTTTATGGTTAAAAATTATAAAAATAAATAATTTCATTTATCTTTGTGTACTTAATTAATTAAACAGATATCCCATAATAAGTATTACTTGGATATGAGCCAGGTGCATATGGCACATGTAGGACTTCAAAATACAAATTCACATGTAAAATCCTTTAAGAAGAAGGGAACATCTGCTTATATGAGCAGACTCAAGATTAAACAGACCATACAATAATTTAATATTTGGTTTGCCCAAGTACAAATACAAATATGAGTAAATAAGTGATTTTTGTTTCTGATTTATATTTGTTGTCATAATCTGATTCCCATTTTACCTATTTGGTCACTCCCTACATCACAGTTCTAATGAGAAACTTTAGTCAAAAATGTGTAATACAGACTGTTAAGTACATTTGACTTCAATTTCAGACTTTTCTCATACTTCAAAATTTGAACTTTTCTTAATTTATTAGAAAGAACATAGAGTTTTATGGAGTTGATTCAAGAAATGGAGCATTTCTACTGAGGACAGAGCTGTGTTTTCACATCATTAGTTAAAAAAATAAGCTTAATGTGAGAATTTCAGTCATTTATAGAAAAATGTTGTATAATTCTCTCAAAATTTTTTGAAATAAATATGTGGTATTTCTATGTAATACTCAAAATACACTAAAACATCTAAAATAGGAAAATATCACCAAAATTTTGCCTCCACTCACTTTTTATTTGGTAATCACTGTCATGGAGTTCTTTTCACCAGTTGTTCTCTGTCTTCTAAAAACAAAAACATATCAAGACAGGGCACAACTATTAGCAACAGAAATCAGACATCAGATAAAACTTCACAGAAAAAAATAACATGAGACATGAGACAGGCTTCCATGGCAAGAGACTCTGGATAGTCTGTCTCAGGGGGTCTGAACAATATAATAACTGTCAGTCTGTAGTGGATCCATCTGGATTAAGGCTGAAAGTATCATTGCTTGAAGATCTTTCCAACTGTGTAAGCATGTGATTATTCATGAAGGACAATCTTTTGTATCGCTTATGAAATTTGACCTCTGTAACTTTACAGAAAAAAGCTAGGCAAACTTATTTTTCAGGTAATGATTTAAGAAGGAAAAGTATTTATGTGGTGGTAGATTGTAATGTTTTGCAATGCAAGGTGAAATAAAACAAATAAGTTTTTATTCATCTATGAGGCATTTTTAATTGATTCAGAGAAAGAACACATAGTTAAATGCACAGGTACATAATGAGATATTTGAAGGGAGAGTTCACACTTTAATAGCACACGCAATTAATGATGTCTTGCATGAAGTCAAAGCAAGAAGAGTCAGGGTGAATGACCTTTGAAGGGAAAAGAGGCAGGCTGAAATTTCTTTGGCAATTATTTTCACTGCATATAGTCCAAAGCAATGAAAGAGGTTTCAAAGTTCTTTTGTAGAACCCATATGATTTGCCATAATTCATACGTAACAGCATTAGGAAAAACTGTGGCAAATTATTCAGATTAAAATATGGAAACTTCTGATATTGTAGCCTTCATGCAGAACCCACCATTGCCAACTTTGTGAAGCAGTTAAAAAATAATTTTTTTCTTGAGCATTTCCTAGTCATTTTGATTGGGCATAGTCTGTGAGAACATAAAGATTTTTCCTAAGGTACTTTATTGTGTGTCTTATTTATCAGCAGATAAATATTCCTTATGAATTTGTACCAATTAATCCTTCTTTCTTGCTTCTTAGAAACATGAATGATCCTAGACCAAAGACAGGGCCAGGCTTTTCACATTGTCCCATATTTATTGGTCACAAATATGAAATACCTACGATAATTTTGCTAGTTGAGAGCAACACTTCAGTTGAATTCCTTGCATGACTCATTGCCACGGGGATGAAATGCAGAGCACCTGAGGCACCAAGCTCTTCTCCAGGCACGTTAAGGCCTGCGGTAGCATTCTTTGAGCTTTTGCCATTTGTTTGGACATATGCGGGTATGTGGTGAAGTTCGCTCATATGTGTCCTTGTCCAGCTTCCTTTGCCCTAGTTCCTCTCTGCTACTGGGAGATTAACCCTCACTGCTTCTCCCAACTCTAGTCTGAGGAGTGCCCTTTGTTGCCATGGCTGCCCACCAAATTTGCCCAAGAAAGGTCAAAACAAATAGCACCATTGACAGATATTACAAAATGGGTGTCACTTTGCCAGGAGCTCCAGCAGATCTGCAAACCCTCATGGGCCTCCAGGGGTGAGGTGAGTCAACATACAAGCCTTAGACTCACTGCAGCTCTGTGCTGCCTGAGAATTGATACTCTTCTCCCAAACAGAACATGCAGGATAATTTCAGCATGACCTTTCTGACTCATTTTCAGAGCTTGCTCACGGCCTCTGAGAATAAGAGAGGAAAGACAACGTCCCTTCAAAAGGAGATGGGTAGGTAAATAAATGACTGTCTAGCCACATCAGGAAACCAGCAGTGCTGCAAACATTCTAGGGTGCGCCTGTCCACTAAAAACCCACAGTACAGCATTTTTAAGTGATATAAAACTTCACTAATAATGTGAAGATATCAGAGGGCTTCAAGAAGAGGAGCTATATTTTTAAAACATTATTCTGAGTGTTCTGATGAAGGACAAGAATGGGAATGAGGAGGTGAACACAGAACATGTTGCTACCGAGAAAGGAAGTTGGTGGCTTTGTTTGGGGAGATAGCAAGTGGATTATGTCCTTATAAGAAGATAATGTTTCATTTTAAAAGTATTTATCTGCATATCTTCTTTGTGGCCTAAGAAAGTTGGTTAGTAAGTCTTCTTCCAGCATCCCCAAAAGATAACAAAGTCACCTATATATAACCATGTGCCTATTAGCTAACTTCTCTGGGCCTCAACTTTCCTCTCTATTAAGATGTGAGGTTGTTTTGAGAATTAAAACAATTATATATAAAGCTCTTAGAGGAGAATTTTGTCAATAAAGGCTATGAATACATAGTAGCAATTACTATTAAGTTTCTATTCTGTGTTACAGAGTGACAAACATATCAATGTTTCTTTAAAATTTACAGGCAAGTTTTAAGGTGCAAAAAAGAAGACATTCTTGTTTTACCCCATTGGTAAACATTATCTATGGTGAGCCAGTCCCTCTGCTCACTGACTCTGCTCTTGCAGCACTATGAATGTCTCCTTTCAACAAAATGCAGTTTAGCTCATGGCTGATTTCTGCCCACAGAGTCAAAACACACACAGTCTTTAAAGGACACAAACAGGATTTTGTTATCCAAACAGATTTTCCCTCACAGGGAGAAGGTAGGGTATTTCTTCCCCTCTCTCGTGTCTTAAGAAATCTCTGACAGTACCCGTGTCTCCTCCATGACTCCGTTGAGGCAACACCCTCCCCCAACTCGTCACCCCAATCTCTGTCCCCACCACTATGGTTCCAGCTATCACCTGAGCCCACCTTCCAGTTTCTAGTAGCCACACATTCATCCAATGTCCTTCCAATCCTAGGGGAATTCAAGCTTCCTTATGTACAACCAGTGGTTTGCTTAACTTGTCTCATTTAGCCTCTCTGTTCACCATCATCTGAGTAACAATTTATATGTATCTAATTATTTCCACTATTTAATAGATTGAGACTTCCATTGAGATTTCCATTTTCCTGGCTACACTGAATAATACTCAGTGATATTTTTATTGTTGATGATATTCATAAAGCATAGAAAGTGGAATGGATGGGCAAAGACCAGGGCCCACCATTCTCAACATTACATAAACATTTGGAAGCAAGAAAAAATGGTGGTGTTTTAGCTACCATGAGCTTTCAAAATAATTTTAAATAGGTCAGGTGCGGTGGCGCACACCTGTAATCCCAGAGGCTTGGGAGGCAGAGGCAGGAGGATCCCAAGTTCGAGATCAGAGGTAGTCTGCGTAATTTAGCGAGACCCTGTCTCAAAAAAAGTAAAAAAAAAAAAACAAAAAAAAAAAGGGCTGGGGTGCAGCTCAGTGGTCCAGCACTTGCAGAGCATGCAAGCACAAGGCCCTGGGTTCAACCCCCAATGCCAAAATAATAATAATAATAATTATTATTATTATTATTATTATTATTATTATTATTATTTTAAATAATGCTTAAGCATTTGTCATAAAGGTAATAGGTGCTTATTTTAGACAAAAACAGAAAAATGTCAAAAATCAAAACTTTCCTATTAATACTATTATATTTTTTTCTATCTCATACTTGTGCACTTCACGGTAGTGGTGGGAGCTCGGAGAGAGGATGCAATATTTATATTTAAACTAACTATATTTTTCCCTATTAGACTTGATCATACAAGATCATGTAGACACCAATTTAACATTAATTCTATGTCTGAAGAGCTTGAGAGGGGTGGGAAGGAGGCAGTGAGGATCTATTGATCACCTGGCCTGGTACTGAAGAGGAACAAGAAGGCTTTGGAATCTGGGGTCTTTTGGACAACAGAGTGAATCCAGGTATGGAGGTGCACCCCTCAACTCCCAGCACATGGGAGGCTGCAGCAGGAGAATCACAGGTTTGAGGCCAGGCTAGGCTACATAGTGAGATCCTGTCTCTAAGAAACAAAACAAAAAACAGGCGAACAAAAAGAGTGAGAGAGAGAGAGAGAGAGAGGGAGAAAAGATGATTCCTTCCACAGGTAGAATGAATATATTCCTGTGAAATTGATTGAAGCATTCAGCTTCTTTATTCTACCTTAATTGCTAAAAAAAAAATTATCTTCAAAGAAATGTCTTGAGCTTTCTCAGAAGCACGGATTACACACTGCCTATGACATCAGGATGTCACTTACATGAGTAATTAAATCTTACAAAACTAAGTATGCCCTTCATGGTCATTGATAACATTCCAAAGACCTTAAAAATATAAATATTCAGGAATCAGCCAAGGTGAAATAACTTACCTCAAAAAACATATTCTGGAATTAGAATTTAAAGAGCTCATCACATCTATCATTTAGCAAACCAGCAAAGTTTATATATTGACCAACAATAATTATTTATTAATTTATGAAAATCATCATTAAAATTCATTCCTAGCTGGAAGCAGTGGCACCAGCACCTGTAGTTACATCTCCTAGTGAAGCTGAGGCAGGAAGATTGTTTGAGTTTAGAAGTTTGAGGGAAACCTGGAAATCATAGTAAGAATAGGAAGAAAGAGAGAAAGAAAGAAAAAGAGAAAGAAAAGAAAAGAAAGAAAGAAAGAAAGAAAGAAAGAAAGAAAGAAAGAAAGAAAAAGAGAGAGGGGGAGAGGAAGGAAGGAAGGAAGGAAGGAAGGAAGGAAGGAAGGAAGGAAGGGATTTAAAATTGTTTAAATTAAAAATTTAAATTTAATCTTAAAAATACATCCCTCAGTTTCTTTATTACTTACTTTCTTATTTGTCAGTATCTGTCCTTTCACCTCAAGATTCCAGAAAAGGATCAGACAATGGTTTTGTCCTCAAAAGAAAGAACCATCTTAACTTACAAATAGTATAGACAGCTCTGTCTTCTGTAGTAGAAGCCAAAAGAGAGTTAAGCAAACGCACTCCTGTCAGTAAGGGAAATTTGGCAACTCTCCATGACTGAATTCCAAGGACTAACAGCTCTGTAGCTTTGAATTGCATCAGTCTGTGGAACAGATGTGGAGAGTTCTATTTTTAAAAAATATTAAAATTAACAATATGTTTATTAATTTCTATTATTGTTGCTGTTGGGTGCCATCAAGTCCGGTCTGACTCATAGCAACACTTGTAAGGTTTTCAACGGCTGATTGTTTTGGGGTTGCTTTGGGAGTGGATTGCCATGAATGACAAATAGGAAGCTGAGAAAAATATATATAACATAGAATATTGGCAATGTGTAAAAGAAGTTGGTTTACTTATGTTGGTCATATGTCTGGGAAAAAAATTTGATTTTTAGTACTTTCTACATAATTCCTAAACAATTTCCCTCAAAGACATATTTCTTCAACTTTCTTCCTACCTATGAGCACAGAGCCCTGTTTAGACACTATGTAAGAAAATACCAGGATTTTACTCTCATGATTTTAATTAAATCTAGTTAAAAATCACTTATACAAAATAATATTCTGCATTGGAACTATCTTTCTCTTTCCATCTGTCTCTTTATCTTTTTCTCTTTTCTTCCTTTCCTGCCCAAGCCCTCGAGCCATTTACAAAACTAAGACCCTAGGCCTGTGTCAGATTCCGCGCCCAGAGCTGGCTGCACAGGGTGGATGTCACACTGGTTGTGCACTAGTTTGAGTAGAAGTAGAGAGAACATGGGCCCAGTCTCTTTCTCTCTTCTCTTCTTCCATACTCTCTTCTTCCACAATATCTCTCTCTCTCTCTCTCTCTCTCTCTCTCTCTCTCTCTCTCTCTCTCTCCCCTTTTCTTTCTGCTCCTCTCCTCTTCTCTCTCCAACAACCACATGCATACCTGTCTCTTCTTTAGGGCCCAACTTCTTCTCTGTCTATGTAAGGCTTCTTTTCCTTGAAAAGCCTGCTTAACCTTCCCATTTTCTGGTTTCTTTACCTTTCCCTGGAGAATAAAAATATCCTTTATGCCCGTTTACCCAGAGACTGCAGGTTTTTCCACGTTTCTTTTTAGATCTACCTAAGCTTCTTTGGATGCCTCAGTTTTCCCTGTAATTATTCCTTAAAGGTATACTATCTTTAATAAGCCTGCAGCCGTAGCCCTGTGGCATCTGATCTCGTCAGATCATGGAAGCTAAGCAGGGTTGGGCCTGGTTAGTACATGGATGGGAGACCGCCTGGGAATACCAGGTGCTGTAGGTTTGGGAGAAGGACCCGGCAACCCAGTCCCCAAAATCAATCTGCCATTGAAAACCCTATGAACAGCAGAGAAGCACTGACAATGGTGTTTTGCCTGTTGGACATAGGGTCTCTATGAGTCTATGAGTCGGATCTTTAATAAACTTTATTTGTACTCTCTACCATAATGCCTATATCGAATACAAATTCTTTTATTTGCTGAATACAAGGACTGGGGTTTCACTGCCAGATTCCCAGGCCCATACTCCAGACCCACCTACTGGTGCCTGGATTTGATCCCTAATACCACAAGAAAAAAAAAAATGATAGAAAGAAGGAAAGAAAGAAAGAAAGAAAGAAAGGAAGGAAGGAAGGAAGGAAGGAAGGAAGGAGAGAGGAAGGAAGGAAGGAAAAAGGGAAAAAAAAGATTTCCTAGAATTGCATGGGAGTACAGAAGAAAGATGAATGCTTTTCTAGAGTGGGTCTTCAGGTGAGAGTTCATATGTTTCATGAAGGATGCAGTGATAAGGTAGTCAAAAGGAGCGTGGGGCTGAAGGTGTGGTCAGTGGTAGAGCACTTGCCTCACATGCCTACACGGGGTTTGGTCCAAAGCATCACAACAAAACAAAAAAACAAAAGGCAGTAGTATCAGAGTGACACAGGCCTCATATGCCAGCCATTTCTATTATGGATCAATTAGAGATTTTGTTCAGGTATGACTGACATAAAGCTCAATGTATGGGTCAGCCAAGACGAGTTTTCAGTCCTTTCACCCAACAAAAATTTCTGGGCTGATGCCCAGGCTCACAGTACACCAACATCCTGGCACTTTTTATCTTCCCACACCACTTTCCTCAGTGTTTGTCTCTTGATCTGATAGTCTCAAGATGATTTCCGCTTCACCAGGCATCTCAGTCCTGCTTCCCAAAGAGCAAATAGAGCTGGGCGCGGTGGCCCACGCCTGTAATTCCAGGGGCTCGGGAGGCGGAGGCAGGAGGATTGCAAGTTCGAAACCAGAGGCAGTCTGTGTAATTTAGCGAGACCCTGTCTCAAAAAGTAAAAAAAGAAATTGGGCTGAGGATGCAGCTCAGTGGTCCAGCACTTGCAGAACATGTAAGCACACGGCCCTGGGTTCAACCCCCAGTACCAGAAAAAAAAAAAAAAAAAAAAAAAAGCAATTAGAAGGAAGAGAGAAGGAGGAAAGGGAGCATCAAGAGCAAGACTGCAGAATGTTTCCCAGATCCACAGCAGCTTGCCATGGAAGTCTTCTTCACTAAAGCAGTGTCACAGAAGCCACTTGCTCTGTGTCCTAAAGCAGGCTGGGATACATAACCGGGCTTTGTTTTCTTTTTATCTTAGTAATATTTGAGCTGATCACAATGGTACATATCCATTCCAAGAAAAAAAAAATGTCAGGTTCTGTTAAAGAAAGAAAAAGAGAATATTAGATGGGTCACTCTCAAAATATACCACATATCACTTATTACTTATACAACCTAATGTAAAAGTGCCTGGAGTTCAGCTCTGCTGGTAAAATGCTACTCCACATTCTCTGAGGACCCAGGTTCAATCTGCAGCACTGCAAAAATGGGAAGAGGATGTGGCAATCCACTTCTGGAAGCAATCCTAAAGCAATCAACCATTGAAAACCCTTTGAGGGCTTTTGAACTATGGTGCTAGAGAAGAATATTGAATATACCGCGGATGGCCAAAAGAACCAATAGATCTGTTCTAGAAGTACAGGCAGAGTGCTTCTTGGAAGCAAGGACGGCTAGACTGTATCTTACATATTTTGGACATGTAGTCAGGAGGGACCAATTCCTGGAGAAGGACATCATGTTAGGGAGAGTGGCAGGTCAATGAAAAAATGGAAAACTCTCAATTAGATGGATTGACAGTTTCTGCAAAAATGAGCTTAAGCATAAGTAAGATCAGGTGCCTGGCACAGAATTGGGTAGTGTTTCGTTCTATTGCACATAGGGTAGCTATGAGTTGGACCCAACTGGTTGGCACCTAACCACAAAACAACAACAATGTAAAAGTTACTAACATTCCCAAATTTCACCTGAGAAATGGTGATAACAATATCTTCCTAGTGGGTGCTTGGGTGAGGATTATAGATGATGTCATTAGGATGTTCGGTGTGGTCTTGACATGTTAGGAATGCACAGTAAAGTTTAGCTGCTGCTATTATTGTTTGGTTGGTTGGTGAGTTGCCTGGTTGATTAAGAATTGAAGGAATATAGCCAGATGCTATGGTGAACGCTTGTAATCCCAACTATTTGGGAGGCCAGAGGATCAAAGCAATGAGGCCAGAGGCAGCCTGCATGATTTAATGAGAACTTGTCTCAAAAATAAAGAAATAAAAATATGTTTGGGGGTGCAGCTCCTGGGGGAGTGCTTGCCCAGCATATGCAAGCCCCTGTGTTCTACCCTCAGTACGGAAAACGTGGGGGAGGGAATTGAAGAAATAAGGTTTCAATGGGTAAGTATTGGAAGAATACAGTTCTAGATGAAGACTATAATATTACAAAGATGTAGAATTAGGAAAAATGGCATCAGCAAATTTAGTATGTTAAGGAAATTTTGTATAATTTAGCAAGACTGTTACCCATATAACAGTGGATTTGGAATTAGAAAATAGGATGTTCATTGACAGTGGAGAGAAAGAGAGGTATAAGAGCCATGTCAAGGATATTGGAAGCCAGTCAGCAGATAGGGTTGAATGATTGAAGTCTTTTCGTTTTGGTTCAGTTTGGTTTGGTTTTGGCTTTTTGAGACATGGTCTCACTATGTAGCTCAGGCTGGCCTCAAAATTGCAATCTTCCTGCCCTAGCTTCCTGAGTGTAGAGATTACAGGTGTACACCATCACACCTGGCCCATGGAGGTATTTGATGCAGGGTAAAATTGGTGCTGTGTTGTGTTTAAAGACCATTCTGGCAGCAATGCTTAAGATTTTCTTAGGAACTAGAAGAGAAACCAAAGCAAGCAGAGTAGTACAGGCTGACTTATAACCAAATAAGACATAATAAGCTGAAGCATAATGGTAGCAACAGAATTGAAAAGAGAGACTGATTCAGGAACTATTTCTGAAACATGAATTACAGAATTTGGCATTCAATAGAATATAAAAGGTCAGGAAAAAGATGATGCCAAGGTAGGAAGCTAAACTGTAAATTTAATGTCTTTACTCTGGGTGGAGCCTAAAAAAACAGGCCACCCAGAAAAAGAACCTCATTAAAAAAAGCGGAAGAATGAAGAGGGGAATTGAAAGTTGAAGAGAGATGAGAAAGTACTGAGAATAGAAACATTTATTCATGTAAAATAATATGTATAAAACTTCTTATATTCTATGGGATTGTTTAATCCATAAAAAGAATCTTCTCAGGCAAATTAATGAGTTTATAATGCCAAGATACCTAATCCCAAGCATTTACTTATCTGGCTGTGCAGGAGGCCTCACCCAGGTACACTTTAGAACATTTATTTGCTGTTGCAATTGCATTAGCATAGACACAGCCTGAAAGTATGCAAAAGGTTTTCTAAAGGAATTCCTACTCCTTAGTTTTTCTGGTGTAATTAGAAAGTAAAATTATTCATCTGGAAATATTTGAACGTAGTTTGGCCTTTCTAGAGGCAGAGGACTGAGATATCTTATTCTTGGTGTCTCTTGCCATGTTCAGATTGTGTGACCAAGGGCTCTGGGCTCAATTTCAGCAGTTACCAGTCACAATGGAAACCCAACACTAAGGCAGCCTGGGGAATCATTGTTGGAATCAAGACACTGGCACTCTGAGAACAGAGTAGGGAACATAAATGGCCTATTGATAAAGTTGTTTGCTTATCATTTTTCTTACCAGACATTTAAAACTGGGCAGGAAACACCTTTGAAAAATGATAATCCCAAATAGTCTAGAATTAATAGAGTGCTTTCATCTCTAAGATTTTTGGTCGTTTGGGTTTTGATATGTTTTATAGCTTCAGTTTATCCAAATGTTTTCTCAAGGTGGCAGACAAAACAGACTCCAGAATCTTCGTTTTGAAAAATTATTCTTAAAATAATTTTAGTGAAAACATTTATAGACACAATGTTTTCAGTAACTTTCCAGTATTATTTCAAGTAAAATGTTTGTTTACATTAAGTCTTACAAACTTATTTTTAAAATGTTATATGTATTTTCTTCCAGTACTTTGGTTTACTTTATAGGTAATCATTTCTTCTCTAAAGAAAGTCATAAAAATATACTACAGTGTTTAATTTGGTTTCTGCTTTAAAGCACTTAATTAGTATTATGTAACAGGTACAATTCTATTATGCTAAATTATTTCATAGGCAATATGTGGTTAAGACCCAATAGTTTCAAGAGTCAAAGTGGTTATAAATAAGTTCATATTAGAGGGATAAATGAAAGGAAATAATATTTTGCACGTTTTTAAATTTTATTACATGTGAGGTTACAAGATCCCATGAGCTAATGGCACTTAACCTACAAGTAGTAAAAGTGCTAAGTCAGCTACATAATAATATGCAAAAATAGCCTTATTGAAGCACAGGATTCTTTGTGGAACATCCTTGGGTTGTCAGTTGTCTTGAATAAAACTGACCAGTTCTCTTTCGTCCTTCACATTTCATGAGCTCACTCTGGTGGTTTTGGAATCTCACTCTGAGCCTCCTCACTACTGAAGTAATAATGTCTAGAAAATACATAGGACCTTTCTTGTACAGTTCATTGGCATTAATACCAATGAAGGAAACAGGAGATGTCTGTTATAATCTTCAAAAGTCCCATAACTACATATTCTGTAGAATTAAAAAATAATGGTTAAATCAGGGTCATACAGTTAGAGATTATTTGTTTAACACTGAATCTAGTGTTCCATTCATTACCTTATCTTTATTAACTTAAGAGTCATACTTGGCACGTAGTATAAGTTTAAATTTTGTAAAACACAGATTAGTGTCTGAACCAAGGTATCATGCCTTCCAAGCAGCTTGTTTAATAAGCCATTTACTCAGAACATAATGCCAAGTGAAAAGAATTCAAAGAACTTGAATTAGGCTGCTTTTAGTAGTTCTCATTACAACCTACTAAATTAAATTACAAATTGAAATGCAGCTGAAATAACTCTGTAACTAGTTCTGTTATGGCTAATGAAAAGCTTTCAACGTCTAACACCCATAACTGGGACATTTATTTTCAAGAAAGTGAGTTTTGCTTGCCAAGTACTAATGAGACATTTATAAGTATAAAACTTTGTGTTTGGATTCTTAAGAAAATCACAATGACAAGCTCAGAGATGGGTGGGATATGGCTGGGATTCCAATTAGTGCTATTCCTATTAGCAATAATTTCAAGTGTGCTATTGATCTTCAGCTACATGCCAGGGCCAGTGCTAGCCCTTTCATGAACAGTATGACATTTAATTCTCCCCCAAACATGGCAACTTGAACATGACAATCTCAACTTCATCAACAATAAAATTTTAGGATCCTGCAATTTGATTTGATGTTTTCTCCATAAGTGAATAGTGGCAAAATAAGTTGATACTGTCTGTATCTTTCCTTAGTACCCAAGAATAAGCTACTCTGATGAAATTTTAGTATTTATCAGAGATTGATTAATGCATTTATAAATTAAACTAACATTATTAGCAAGCAAATAAACTTTTGCTTGAATAAAATGAAACTTTGGTTAGGCTGTGTCAATAAGATTTCCTATTTTTCTATGTCATTTAACTGTTTATTAGAGGAAATATTACTTGCATTACTTGAAAATGGTAGGAACACTTTGGTTAGCCTTTTTAAAAATTTGTTGATATGCATTCATTTTAAGTTGATGCCAGCCCACCATCATGATAGAGTGGAAATCAGTAACAATAATTACTGATAATAGCCGACATGCATGTTGAACTTATTACACCCATGTATGTCCTATAATGTGTTAACTAACTGTTAAGATTTGAATATAAAAGTCTCCCAAGTCTTATGTTTGAATGCTTGTTCCTTATCTTGTGATCCTGTTTTGGGAGGCTGTGGAACCTTGGGAAGTGGGACCTAACTGGTAGAAACAGGTCATGGGGACAGGTCTTTAGAGGATTAACCCAGGACCCCAATTTTGGTAAGTTCTCTCTGCTTTCTATTGCCCTAATGTGAAGGTCCTCCACCAAAAATCCAAGACCTGCTGATACTGCATCATGCTTCCCCACCATGACGGACTGAAATCCTCTGAAAATATGAGTCAACAAATAAATCTTTCCTCCCATAAGTTGTTTTGTTAAGGACTTTGTCACAGCAATGTACAAGATAACTAACATACTTATTTAATCCTCACAGTAACCCTTTGAGTTATAATTATTACTCTCATTTTAGAGACAAGGAAATGAAAGCACAGAGGCATTAAGGAACTTTTGAAATTTAGCACAGGTAGCAAGGGACACACATGCAAGCAGCCAGCCTCCTGAATACAGCCCCTTTAACCCCTATTCTCCATTGCCACACATTTCAGACCCCTAAAGTCTAGTTCATTTGCAGCCATAGCCCAATGGTATCAGATCCCATCTGATATTGGAAGCTAGGCAGGGTTAGGCCTGATTAGTCCTTGGATAGGGACTGCCTGGAAACACCAAGTGCTGTAGGCTTGGGAAAAGGACCCACCACCCCACTCCCAAAACAATCAGCCATTGATAACCCTGTGAATAGCCGAGAAGCACTGAACATGGCACAGTGTTGAGGAGTGTTTCATTCTGTTGTACATAGGGTCACTATGAGTCAGACCCAACTTGACAGCAACCAATGAAAACAATGTCTAGTTCATGCCTTATGAGGTAATCTCTTATTCTAATAGTTGCACTTTGGTGATGAAGTTCCAAACTTCTAATCTTTAACTTATTAATTGGAGAACCAAATGACATTCAACTCAACACATATGTATTGAGCATGTGTCATGTGTGTGTCAATCTCTTCGATACTTAGGATAGGTGAGATCACTTTTTGCCTCTGAAGTAGTAGAAGATAGAAAAAAAGGTATTTTTGTTTACCTGGAATCTCCATAAAGCAGAGCCTCTGATAAAGTCTTAATTAAGTGAAATGGTTATTAGCAGTATCATCTCCATGGACAGAAGTTAGGAATGGGAAAAGTGAAAGGTGAACCATAGAACAATTAGGGATGCCTCCACTCTGGTTTACTAGGTGATCTATCCTGTGGGACACTTTGTGAAAAGCATTCCTCACTACCCATCTGAGTTTATTTCCTGCTCCTTTCTTATTCTAAGCAGTCCCTCTTCTTGCTCTTAAGTCTTTAAACTTGCTATTTTTCTCAACCTGAAATGATCTTCTTTCAGATATTGCCTAAATAATTCCTTCAGTTCCTAAAATGTTTCTTAAAGGTCATATTCTCAGTGAGGCCTTCTGTGTTCACTTATGTGTTGCTGTGGCAATCTACCCAAAAGACCAAATTAAAGAGGAAGAACTCATTTATTCAGATCATGGTTTCAAGGGTCTCAGTCCGTAATGGTTTGGAGGCATGGCAGAGCATGTGTCAGCAGGGCCTATGTGGAGGACCTCACATCATGGCAGATCAGAAAGCAGAGAGACATGGGAATTAGAGGCCCACATAAAATCTCTAAAGGCTTGCCCCTAGTTACCTACTTCTACAAGCTAAATCCCATTTCCTATCTCCATATCCTCCACAGACAGTGCCTCCACCTGATGATGAAGTATTTAAACAAATGACCATTGGGGACATTTTAGAGTCAAACAATAAGACATTCCCCTTATCAAGAAGAACAGCACAGTTCTCTCCAACATTTCCAATTGCCTTTCCCTGCTTCATTCTTCTTCTTAGCAGTTATCATTTTCTAATATTTTATATCTCTTATTTACTATTTGACTTTGTCACTAGCAAATAAATACCTAAAACTATATCAAGCATACAAAATATATTAAATAAAGTTTTGCTGCATGAAAGAAATGTCAAGTAGTTTCAGGGGCATCCATTTGCCTCCAGGACAGTTATGATTATGGTAGAGATCTAAAAATTAAAAAATTAAAAAATCAGCTTTCAAAAACTAAATGTAAATTTTGACCATACAGGGAGTCAACAGGTTTCAGTGTCAAAATTTGTTTTGAAATAACAAAAAAATTCCAAATTTCTTAAGTTCCCATAAGTATATTAGAAACAATGTCAGTAAATTAGACAGTGTGGTTTTATTATAGAACATGAAGAAAAGGAAACCCTTGATCTGTACCAGTAAGTTCTTTCAGAAAGGAAGAAGGAGAAGAAAGGCTTTCCCTTCTAGAATGGGTGATGCTGGGAAGGAAAAGTGAGGCAAAGAAAACAACCCTTCAGATGTAGGTTCTGTTCTGCCTGCACCCCTCAAAGTTAAAATCAAGGGAAGGTGGAATATTTGTTAGGTTGAGAGGAGAACCAAAAGTGCTTTGATTCCATCTCCTGCTTGTTATTCTAGGAGTATGTTACCCTGCAATTATGACATTGGGACAAGGGGAAGAGTGTTGTAACAATATTAAGGCAGTGGAGGGAAGGAGTTAAACAGTTAACTACTCCAGCAGTATTCTTGGCTCCCCAAAGCATGCACATGTCATGAGAATGGCTCAGAAGTTTCTGCCTATTTTAAGAGGCACTACTGGTATTTTAGAGATTAGTGGGGTGCTCAGCAAAGGTGGTTACAAGGAAGGTGGCTACAATGAGAAGGTCAAAGTCCTGTTACAGCCAAAGATTTCCAGGTGGGCATCTGGGACTGAACAGGAGACTAATCCAGAACAAATGCAAGATCTGCCATGCCAACAAGGACCAAGATAGAATGTAGTTAAAGGAAAAATAACTAGGTCCTGATTTAGTTAAGACAAACAGACCACCATTTCCTAGCCATAGTTTTCATTCAGGAACACAGAAAAAAATAATTAAATAAAAATAAAAACTCAATAATTGAATAAGAATGAACACAAGTTAATGGACATCAATAGTTGCAAATCCAAGAGTCAGACCAGCACAAAAATAATCAGGAGGCACTCATCCTTCCAGTTAGGATTTTAACCTGTCTATCTACATATTTCTTATGAAGGAGGCAGGCACAGAAAAATAGTCCTAGTAAAGAGTTGATCTTTGAACTGACTAAATATATCCCTAATCAAATTGTGTTCACCATAAAGAAAGTGTCTAAACCTAAGACATACCTTCAATTGGCACAATAAAGTTTTGATCCCCACCCCAGTCACCAAAGTCACTGAGTTAATTGATGGCTTAGAAAATGTTATTATAGATAACATATATTTTGCAAATATTTTTTGCACATCTGCATAATAACAGATGTATTTCCTACTTTATGACTACATACCTCACAACTTACCTCCCTAAATGGTTCTGTATTATGACCCATTCAAAACCAATCTAATTAATCAATTTCTCACCTGCTAATTCACTCTGATCATTACATGAAAAGAGCAGAATTTCCAATTCTGTCCAGAGTCTTAGAATCTACTATACTGAGAAAAGATATGCAGCCAGGAAAAGTTAGCTTTTAGAATGATGAAAATGTTTGCACTCAACATGATTAGAGGGATATTAAATACAAATACATACACATATATAAAAAGTTATAGTTTAGTCTATCTTCTTTTTACATAGTTCCAAGAAAATTCAAGATGAACTTCCTTCATATTAATCATCTAGTCACCCAACATCCGAAGTAGGAACTAACATCCTAAAATGTTTCCTAATGGAATACCAACCAAATATATTATCATATGACTCTGGGCTAGAAGAATATCCAGTATATCCATTAATAAATGTAGCACTTCTGAATGAAAATATTTTCCTTGAAAATAATGTAAAATATCCTGCTCTAGCTTAACTTGATGGTAGTTTCTTCTTTTAACTCTGTGTTTACTGGGGCAAGATTAGTTCCAGGTAATCTGTAATAGGATATCTGTTTTTACATTGATTATGTAATAAAGGAATTTAGCCTATGCTTTGCTGAATCTAATTGCTATTTTTGATATAAAAATAAGGAATTCTATCCTGTTGTTTTTGTTTGCTGGTAATTGATTAGAAAGTTTCCTGTCTAAGCAATTAAATTAATATCATAGCAATTACTTAAATTATAGATTAGAATCTAAGCCTCACTGGAGAAAATCAATGTTGTTGACGGCTCATTGACTAACAAAGAGCAACTATTCTATTCATCTTTTCTTTTTTTTTCTTTTTTTTTTTTTATTTTGTTTTGCTTTCTGATACCTGGGATGGAACAAAGAGACTTGCACATGCTAGATAATCTATCCATCCTATAAAATCTATCTTCAAAGAAAATAGGCAAGAATAATTGAAATATCATTTAAAAATATAATATAGTCTAGATGTTCAAGCTATTTAAACACACCTTAAGTGGTTTCAATGTGTACATAAAATTAAAAGTGTTCTGTAAGAAATCCAAAGGTAAAATGAGATACATACATATTTCATTGTTCTTTTCAAGTTCAATATACCAAAAGTGGTTAGGCAATTGTCTCCATGAAAAATAATTTATTAAAAAGTGTCTTCTGAGGCCAGGCTTGGTGGCACACACCTATAATCCCAGCAGCTCGGGAGGTGGAGGCAGGAGGATAGCAAGTTCAAGACCAGAGGCAGTCTGCATAATTTAGCGAGACCCTATCTCAAAAAAGTAAAAAGAAAATGGGTTGAGGGTGCAGCTCAGTGGTCCAGAGCTTGCAAAGCATGCAAGCACGAGTCCTTGGGCTCAATCCCCAGTACTGGAAAAAAAAAAAAGTGTCTTCTCACTGCTTATACCACTCTCTACTTATTTCACCTACTGACCACATTCAACATTTAGTCATTGGTGTTTATTCCCATTCCTCATCTCCAGTTCTCACTTCCCTAGTTTCTGTTGCTTCTAAATGGCGGTACATAATACTTAAAAAGCATACTCTCTGGAATTCCAGAATTTTAGATTCATCTAAGTATATATCCTTAATAAACTGATAAAAACAGAGCTCTGTTATTTTAAGAGACTTTGTAACAAATATTTTAAATCCTTCCAGAGCTCTTCAAATATTCTACAGTAAATCCATGATAGGCAAGGACTTTCTACTATTACAGATATACAGTTTATAGCTCCAGTTCTGTAATTTCTGCTATAGGTCAAAGTAACAGACACATGAAATCTCACTAGTCTGGATATTTCCAAGGGGAAATAACTTAATGCCTATAAATAAACAAAATACACAGATATATAGGATTCTCCCTCAACTAGTTGAAAACAGCTTTATGGCTTGATGCTGCTGTAGTTTGGAAGTGTTCCTGTAAAGACCCATAAGTTAAGGCTTGGTTCTCAGCTGATGGCATTACTGGGAGGTGGTGGAAACTTTAAGACATTGGCCTAGTGAAGGGCAGTTAGATCACTGGTCCCATGCCCTTAAAGAAGATATTGGGACTCTGGCCCCTTCTTCCCTCTTTCTTGATTATTTCCTGGCCACCATGAGGTGAATACCTTTGCTCCACAACGTGTTCCCACCATGATGTTCTGCTTCACCATAGGCCAAAGCAGCAGGGCTAAGCAACTATGGATTGAAACCTCTGAAACTAGGAGCCAAAATAAACCTTTCCTCCTTATAAGTAGATTATCCCAGGGAATTTTGTCACAGTGACAGAAAGCTGACTAACACAGATACCCAGTCATTTTTGCATATGCTCGTGGAAAGGGAAAAGGCCCAAAGCATGAATAATACAAGACATAGATGGACTGGCAGACTTTGCCAAGATCTCCCCCATGTGTCTGTTGGCTTGTCATGCTGTGTGGGCTTGCATGTTGCTTTGATACTGAAAGCTATGCCAGCAATATTTCAGATGTCAACAGGGCCACACATGGTGGGCAGGTTTCAGCTGAGCTTCCACACTAAGGTACACTAGGGAGAAGGACCCAGCAGCCCACTCTTGAAACAATTAGCTGTTAAAAACCCTATGATTAGCAGAGTACTGTCAATTATAGTGCCAGAAAATGAGCCCCACCCCTCCAGGCTAAAAGAAACAACTTGGGAAGAGTTGCCTCCTCAAAGAGGTTGTTGTTGTTATTAGGTTACATCAAGTTGGATCTGACTCATAGCAATTGTAAATATACCTTGATGAAACACTACCCAACACTGTGCTATGTACCTGGTCTTTTTATGTGTGAGCCCATTGCTGCAGGCATTATATTTCTTCTCATTTTAGGTTATGCCACATTAGCAAAAGCAAGTCCCAGAGGCTTTATTCCATTCTTTTCATTGAGGTTGAGTCTACTTTGAGGAGGCAATTCTTCCACTGTTTTTTATTATTGAATCCCTTCCAGCCTGAAGGGCTCATTTTCTGGCACTTAAAGGTTTAGCTACACTTCATTTTCTTTTGCTTTGATTCTTGCTGTTACAGTCACACCAAATCATTGTTTCCTTCAGAAAAACCAATGACAATTTCCATAGTGGAACAGATTCTTTATTAAAAGGAAGAGGTCCTGCTGCTCCTCTGGAATTATTTTATTTTGTTCTTTCTTCCTTTTTTGTCCATGTCTCTCATTTTAAATTCACAATGGTATTTATTTCTCGACATTGTCCACAGAGCACTAAATGCCCTACATTAGAACAAATATTTTTATATTATTGTACAGATATTTTTAAAAACTTTTGAAATGCTCATATTTGTGAAAACTCACAAGGTAAGAGGTTCCAAAAAAGGGGGTGGAGGTGGTCATCTTTATTACAAAGATGATATTCTTAATTATTTTATCAGAGTGATTAACAATAAATTATTATTTAAACATAGCTGATGAAATTGCAGTTTTATATCCTTTTTGCTTTCTTTTAAATTTAATTAATTAATTAATTAATTAATTAATTTTAGACTTTTGAAACAACATCTCACTACGTAGCCCAGGCTGATCTCAAAAGTCTTCATCTTCCTGCCTTGGCCTCCTGAGTTCTAGAATTCTAGGTGTGCAACACCACATTTGGCTATATCCTCATGTTTTTATTATATGTACTGCTGTCCAGAATTTACTGTCAAGCTGGAGATCATAAAACAAAGTGATCCATGCCAGGCTGAATCTGTAGCTCAATATAAGAATTTGTGGCATTGGACTTGCTCATTGTCATTCTGCCAGAAATGTATCTTCTAACAATTGTGCCTATGAGATACATATTAAAAGAGAAAATTTGACATAACATTACAGTGACTGAAAACTTTTTTGTGTAAATAGTTTCAGATAGTGGGTATTTTAGGCTGTGAGAGCTATATGGTTTCTGTCATAGCAACTCATTGACCCTGTTGAAGCATGAAAGCAGCCATAGACAATCTGTGAACAGATGTGGCTGTGTTCCAAAAAGCATTTCGTGTTGGAGACTGAAATTTTAATTTTATTTAATTTTTACACACTACATACTATTGTTTTTCTTTCCCCCAGCTCTCTTTTGATATAGTTCAGCCATTTGAAAATAAAAAATTCTTAGCTTATAGCTGCTGATCCTCCATTATATCATATCTTAGGAAAACTCTATCATTAATATCACACCAGCAAAATTCTACTAAAGATCATTCAGAAGCGACTGCAGCAATACATAGACAGGGAATTACCGGAAAATCAAGCAGGATTCAGAAGAGGGTGGGGAACTAGGGACATCATTGCTGATGTCAGGTGGATATTAGCTGAAAGCAGAGAATATCAAAAAGATGTCTATCTATGTTTTATTAACTACGCAAAAGCATTTGATTGTGTGGATCACAACAAATTATGGATAACACTTTGGAAAATGGGAATACCAGAACACCTAATTGTGCTCATGAGAAATCTGTACATGAACCAGGAGGCAGTTGTTCGAATAGAACAAGGAAACACTGAGTGG
>VMDO01011960.1:0-64364 GCA_007922755.1 Pedetes capensis | reverse complement strand
CAGAGACATCTGCACTTCCATATTCATTGCAACACTGTTCATAATTGCAAAGATATGGAATCAGCCCAGATGTCCATCACAGAAAACTTGATTAAAAAATATGGTACCCATACACAAATGGAATATTATTCAACTGTAAAGAAGAATGAAATCACATCATTTGCATGAAAATGGGTTGATCTAGAGAACATCATTTTAAGCAAAATAAACCAGACTCAGAGAGAAAAATATTATATGTTTTCACTTCTATGTGAGAACTAGAGAACTAGATCTACCTTAAAGGAAAGAGAAAAAAAAATATATGTGTGTATATATATGTATATGTGTGTATATATATATATATATGTATATATATATATATATATATATATATATATATAATTGTATGTATCTAAGATTGGAAAATACAAAGAGAAGATTCATGTGGAGTGAGAAGATTGGTAGGAGGAGCAACATAGGGGAATAATGAAGGCGAGAATAAGAGCAAAGTGCATGAAACAATTGTATGAAAATCCCCATGGTAGAACTCATTATACTGTATGTTATTTAAAATTTAAAAATAAATAGAATTTTTAAAATAGTTTTTAAACTTAAAAAGACAAAAAAAAAAAGACTTGATTTCCTTAGTGTCTAGCCCAAGGAATCAAGGTTTTGAATTAGTAGCTATTTTCACGGATGATATTAGGTCTTATAACTATTGGGATCTATAATTATATGTGCCTGCAGCCACACCATTGTGTCAGATTTCGGAAGCTAAGCAGGGTCAGGCCTGGTTAGTACTTGGATGGGAGACCGCCTGGGAACACCAGATGCTAGAGGCTTGGGAGAAGGACCCAGCAACCCATTCCCAAAAAACAATCTGCCATTGAAAACCCTATGAATAGCAGAGAAGCACTGACAATATTGCTGGGTATGGCACAGGGTCAGTGAGTGTTTGGTCTGTTGTACACAGGGTCGCTATGAGTCAGACCCGACTTGATGGCACCTAACAACAACAACTAATTATATGCAGAATAAGTATTCTGTCTCATAAAGAAAAAGAAGCATAATTTTCACCTCCTCATATGGGCAATAATAGATAATATAACTAAAAATGAGATGGAAGTAGAAAGTTAAAAATTTTCCTCTCAGTCTTGTTTTAATATGCCTGTCTGCTGTCTTTCATTATATTTCCTTCAATTTTAATAGATCATTCCCCACTTTTCCAAAACCCTTTAATAATTATGTCCTTTATATCTTCTTTCATGTGATTTTAATAATTACTGGAGGCAGTAGTGGTTTTCCTCTAAAAACTTGCCCCTAATAGATACTAAAGGATAATAAAGAGAGAAGCATGACCAATTTCTCCAATTTCATCATGATTTTGGATGCCATTTATGCTCAAGTAACCTTTTCAGTTTATAAATGCTCATAAACAATTCAGTCAATTTTAGGTTTCTCAAGTTTGTTTGTTTTACAGAAAATGGCATAGGAGTTAAATCAGCTTTGACTCAGAAGATCCAATTGAATTGAATCGATTGAATAATTGAATAAATGTTGAAACAGCACTTCAGAAACAATTCTTTTCCATTCTAATGTCTGAAAGAGAATGAAAAGGCATCTAACAGAGAGAAATACAAGTATTGGGGCTCAACATTTCCATACACAAGGCAACAAAATGGAACTGGGATTTACTGTGCACTACACAAAATTACAGAGAGCCTGGGTCATCAAATACTTTTTAAATACCTTCAAATGTTAAAACACCATGCAAGAACCTACTGCACTCATTTCAAAGAGCCAACAAATGAATATAGTGACTTACATCAAGATTAAACACACTCAGCTGTTGTTCAGTCCTAGTGAAGGAGAGTAAGTAGAATTTAAAATAAAATGAAGACATAATACATGTGCTGCTGAAGTGTTTTTTATATTTGCAGGGCTTACTTATGCTTCTAGACAAGTTCAGACATATGTATACAGTCATTCCTTGGTGTCCATGGGAGATTGTTTCCAGAACCCCCATGGATGTTAAAATCTGTGGATGTTCAAGTCTCTTATATAAAATGGTATCATATTTGCATATAACCTTACACATATTCTTCCATAAACTTTAAATCGTGTATACATTACTTATAATACCTCATACAATTTAAATGCTGTGTAAGTAATTGTTATAGTGCTTTGTTTAGGGAATAATGACAAAATAAATCTGTACATGTTCAGTATAGAGTCAATTTTTTATAGATGTTTTTATCCACAGTTGGCCAAATTTGCAGATGCAGAACCCACACATAAGAAGGTCAGACGCAACTGCAATATATATATATATATATATATATATATATATATATATATATATATATACACACATATATATGGAAACGTGTGTGTGGCTTATCATTTTCATGTTGAGCCTTGGAACTAAGCTAGCAAATGGAGAAATCAGAGTGGAGGTAGCCCTCCTTCAAGATTACTCTGGTTTCTTGCCACTCAGAGTGTGGTCCCTGGACCAGTACCTTCAGCAGTATCACCTGGGAGCTTGTTAGAAATACACACACTGTCTTGGGCTCCACCCTCCATCTCCTGAAACAGAATCTAAATTGTAACCACATTGCCACATGATTTGTATGTCCAAATTAAAGTTTGAGAAGCACTGCCCCTGATTTGTCCTCTTAATTGTAAAAGTTACTAGCCACACGTCTGTTCAGCCTTGACATATGCTCAGTAAGACTGAGAAGCTTCATACTTACATTTTAAATTTAAAAACTAATACTCAACTCAGTTATTGGAGTACTTTTAAATATGTCTGGAACAGCTTAGGTATATAAGTACAGATCAAGTATTTCTGGTGAAAATGCAGCATCCATATAGAGAAGTGCTCTGAAGGTAAAATATATACCAGCTTCCAGAGATAGCATGAAAATTGTTTATGTAAAATATGCCATTGAAGACTTATGATGATTATAGGTTAAATGATAAAATGCCATATTGTTTTTATTAGGGGCCATCAAATAGGGTCCATCATGTTGGATTAAATTTAAAAATTCATGTGTCCATCTATTTTTATTTTTTAAAAGTGTGACTGCTAGAAAATTATGGCTCACATTCTACTTCCACTGTACAGTGTTGCTTTTGACTCACGGTTCTCAAGTACAAAATGCCTGCTGCCTTGGTCCCATTCCCAGAGATTCTGATAAATTTGGTATAGAGTGGGCCAGTTGGGATTGGGAGCACTGAGATTTTTAAATTCTCCATGGTGAGCTGCCAAAGGTTGAGAACCACCATCTTAGGTTAATATCATTTGATTAATACCAACTAATAAATTTATATCTTTTGGGAGCTTCGACCATGGCACAACTAAAATGTGAAATTAGAGAAATAGTTATTTTCTTTTCTTTCTGTTCTTTTTAGACAGGGTCTCACTATGTAGCCCAAGCTGACCTGGAATTTGATATGTAGCCTGGGGTGGACTTGAACTCAGGATCCTTCTGCCACAGCCACCTGAGTGCTGGGATTACAGACCCATGTCACCACACTGGTTTGATAGTATCCTCCTTAGTGAACAAACACAAAAGAATCCTCCTGATGTTACCCTGCTGGAGTTTGGGTGGTAGTATTCTCCTTCAACTTCAGCTGGAATCAAACATACTCAAACAGATGAAAATCGATCTCAGAAACTGGTCACAGTATTTCCAGCAATTCATTTCCATACCTGGCATTGTGGGTCTGAGACTTCTGTGGGTTTAGAATAATGTCCTTGATGTTGTTGTTGTTAGGTGCCATCGAGTCTCATGGGGTTTTCAATGGCTGTTTTGGGATTGCCTTGGGAGTGGGTTGCCAGGTCCTTCTCCCATTTTTGTGGTACTGGGAATTGAACTCAGGACCTCAGAAACTGCAGTACAGTGCTTTACCAACTGAGCTAAATCCCAGCCGCAATGTCCTTGATAGTTTGTTTAAAAGTATATTTCTGGGCTCCAGCAAGTCACAGGAGCTGTGCAGTAGGGTGATTGTACCGGTTTACTTGTGATTGTCCCATTTCTGATTTTGGCACAGAAAGTCCTATTCCAGGGAAATCCATTTCTAACAAGCAATCCCAGATACCAACTCCCCACACAGTTAGAGAACCAGTCCCTAAAATACATGCATTCAAGTACTTTGTAGTGATATTCTTCCCGGATTAACTAACTGTCCCCCAAAACTAGCCACTGAAATTACACACTTAACCAGCTCAGCAAATAACTGATTTAGAAACACTGTTCTAATTTAATCAAACATGGCATCACATTATCTAAAACCATATACAAGAACTATGAAAGAGATTGCCCTGGTATCCTCCATGGAAACATTCTCATTGTCAGAAAGTTAGCAGATACAAAGACCTGGGAGGTAAAGTAGGTTTGTGAGATGACATCTGCCCACACCAAGCTTGAATTGTTTCTTGAATCTGCCACTTAGTAACTATGTGACTTTGAGGAATTTCCTTGACCTCTTTGTGCCTCAATGTTTTCATCTTTAAATGATGAATAATATATACTTATACCAAAGGTTAGTCATGAGAATGAAAAATAATACCTTACATCAAACTGATCGTAGTTCAGGGACATTCTACAAGATACCTGATCAGCACTCCACAAAACTGCCAAGGCCACCAAAAACAAAGAAAGTGTAAGAGACTGTCATAGTTGAGAGAAGAGACATTATGATCAAATGTAATCTGACATACTAGATGGGATATATGTTAGTTAGTTTTCTGTAGCAGTGACCAAAATACCTGACAGAACAATTTAGAGGAAGAAAGATTCATTTTGGCTGACAGTTTCAGAGGTTTCAGTCCATAGTCTTAACTCTTGATTCTGGGCCCATGATAAAACAGAACAAAATGGCGGCAGGAGCTTGTGCAAAAGGCTACTGACCTCATGGTGAGAAGGAAGCAGAGACAATAAATGGGACCAGGGGCTGTGCATAACCTTCAAAGGCTGCCCTCCATTGACATACTTCCTCCAACCAGGCCCCACCTCCTATAGTTTCCACCACCTCCCAAAATAGCACTACCAGCTGAGGACCAAGGGTTCAACAAGTGAGCCTGTCAGGGACATTTCATATTCAAAGCAAAATAGCATCCCAGAACAGATAAAGGATATTTGGTGAAATCTAAGGAAATCCAAATACAGTATGGATAGTAGTTAATATTAATGTATCACAAATGGTTATTCCTGTGACAAATATACTATGCCAATATACATCATTAATAATAGGGTAAAACGTGTGTGGTGTGTGGGAACACTGTGTATGTGTTTGCAACTTCTCTGTATTCTGCAATTAAAAGCTTTTAGAAAAATAAAATGCTTCATATAGTAGTGCCCAAGCCAATAAGTGATAGTTGTTACTATTAATGTGAAGTGTACATTAAAGATGACACTAACAAGAAGAATAACATCTTGATTCAATGCTTTCAGGAGAAACTGGGAGCCCAAGAGCCATGGAGATTAGAGTTGAGGGAAGAGGATGGGAGGGAAGATGAAAGCGGCACGCAAGCTTCTTACTTAGTCTGCAGTCAACCCTGAGCCTAGTATTTCTGCCACATGACTCTGTTGGTTTTCTTCCCAGTGTTTTTCAGATTCTGTAATTAGTTTATTCATTTGGTATTCTCTTTTCTGAGCCTACCCTCCATACCTTTGCCCTAGCATATCAACTCCTTGGTGTAAAGGCCTTGATTGTCTTTGTCACTTCTGTATCCATCATAACTGGCATAGCACCTGATATTATGTAGAAACTTCATCTGAATTTATGATTGAATAAATGATAATAATGGCCATCAAAGGGCAAAGGGAAAATGCTACATTTGGACTAAAACTAGAATTTTTTTATTCATGCTTGCTCATCCTAGCCTCCTCATGACTCCCCTACTTTCAAGAAATAAAAGCACCAAACAAATAAACACACACACACCATTCCATGACCACGTAAAATCTCTTAGAGGAAAAAATGACCTCAACACTTGGGCTCAGGATTACTGTCCCATATGCTAGTCTGTATTTGTAAATATGGGATATAGCTTAAGTAGAAATACCTTACTAATTATTGGTACCATAGTATACCTTATGTAATATTTAATTTAAGCCTCACAAAATTTTGTTATGAAGACAGAGAAGTTATTTTATCCCCTTTTGAGAGATACAAGTTTTTAAAAAGAAGAAGGAAGGCAAGAAGGAGTTGAGGTGGTACCAGTATCCACACCGTTACATGTTACTCTTCTGGGGCTGCCAGAACAAAGGGCCACACACTAGACAGTTGAAAGGACTGAAATGTATTTTCTTACCATTCTGGAGGCTGAAAGTCTGAGCTCAAGTCTGGGCAGGTGAGGCCTCTCTCTTCAGCTCACTGTATCCACACACGGCTTGTTCACTGTAAGCAAATACAGACAGAGAGATAGATACAGAGACAGAGCATGAACAAGAGTATGAATTCTGGTGTCTCTTCCTCTTATGATGACACCAGTCCTTTCTGTTTAGAGCAGGCCAGAACATCCCACTGTCTCCATTCATACCTAAGTAGCAGTGACTATCACTATTATAGGACCTCAATTTCTTGAAATTTTGTCTAGTTTCAGTTTATGTCTTATTTCAGGGCATATGTTTTATGTGACTAAGATTTACATAGAAAGCAGGTCACTCCCATTAAGGGAGCTTTGCAAACAATTATACAGACCTTAAGGGGTTTCCAGGGATAAGTCTGAAACTCTTAATCCCAAATACAATTGTTGGTCCTTTTCATTAGTAGACAGTGTATTTTTTTTCCTTTTTAGCACTCAATATTGAACTCATTACACTTTCTGTGTTGTAGGAATAAAATTGTGATCATGGTGCTGCAAGTTCCTGTTTATAGGCACTTGTCAATAGAAAATCATTCCAACATCCTCTTCAGATTAGTAGAAGCATTTCTCAAATTATTTACACAAGATCTCAGAATCGTTCATTATGCCTATGGTCAAATCTATGGAAGCAAAACTGTAATTGGGATTAATTTTACTGTTGTCTAGTGGATCATTTATGATTACTCAGTTTGCTGATCTTCTTGCCTATACAGACTGTGCTGTTTAATCTTGTCTGCCAACTTGATTAAAAAGCACCTAGGAGATTAGCAAAGCACACATCTGGGTGTATCTGTGAGATTGGTTCCAGAGGGGATGTACTAAAGGGGGAACACCCACCTGAAATGTGGGTGGCACCATCCCATAGGCTGGGGGCCCAGATGGAATAAAAGCAGAAAAGGAAAGAACCCACTAGCACAGGCATTCTTTTTCTCTGCTTCCTGGTCACCATGATGTGAACTTCCCTACCACACCCTTCCAACCATGATGGACCAAACCCTCTGAAACTGTTAGCCAAAATAAATCCTTGCTCCTTTAGGTGGTTTTATCATGTGCTTTGTCACAGCCACAGAAAGTCTGCCTAATAAATTGGTTGCCTATAGATTCATGCTACTTCATCTGTCCAGTATCAGTTCCTTTGAGGAACAGCCTTTCCCATTTCATGTGACCCTAGGTACACTGTCAATCACAATACTCCAGGTCTGGCCAATAATATGGCACCACCTGCCTTAGACACAATAATTGATCCAGGAGAAAGAATATGACATAATCAAAGCAAATTCCCCAGAACGGTAAAGAAGTTAGGAGAGAGGCTCTGAACGAAAAGAGGCAGAGCATTTGGATTTGGCCTTTCCTGAGAATTTGTCCACTCCAGACTTCCTAGGGATATAAACCAAAAATTCCTTTTTTTTTCCTATTTAAACGTACTCAAGCTGGACTTCTTAGGCAAAATCCAAACATGTCTTCACGAATATACCATACTTGCAATATATCAAGTGTCCCTCAGAAACATATATCAGCAACTTGATTAAAAATCACTTAGGAGATTAGCAAAGCACACTTCTGGGTGTATCTCAATTTCTTGAAATTTTTGCCACAAAGAGGGTACAAAGTACTGAGCACTGGGATCCCTGAGTCCTCATCCTAGTTGCAATCGTAGAATCCCCAGTTTTCTCCATGCCAGATTGGAGGGCCAGATTGGAAATGGAGAGCTTGGGGGGCCTGGGTTGCAACATGATTCCCTGGATTTATGTATGCCCTCCATTGGCACAAGAGTGCATTCTGCACTTGCTTTTTTCAATTCTACACCACCCTGTCCTTGGCCCTTCTTACAATAGAAGCAGGATAAATCCTTGTGCTGATGACACTTTATGCATGGCAATCTTGGGAAAGAAAAGAAGATTAAGTAGAATTAATGACTGGCCTCCTAACACTAATAATACTGATAATACTGATAAAACATTGATGAAGTGTGCTGGCCAATGTCTGGTGCCAGGGCTGGCCTCCAATTCCACCAGCAGTTCTCAGCACTTCTGAGGAAATAAGAAAGGAAAAATGAAGTTCACAGCACACCATCAAGTGGCTGCAAAATTAGCCCGGCAATGAAGATACAATTTTTCTCCTCTGTTTTCCAGAGGATTCCTTTCTGAACCAGTCTAAAGTCCCCCTCACTAGGTTCTTTAACTGTCTCTTCCACTGTTAACTGTGACCCAGAATTTCCTAAGAGAAACTCTACCACCTCGTACCTCTCCCCAGGAAAGGTACCAGCTGAGGCCCACCCACACCAGCCAAAACTCTGACCCAAGTGGCTGGGAGATGCTTTAATGCCATTTAAACTGTGTGTTTACATTTGTTTTCAGGTAATGATAAATAAGCACCCTTCTGTTATCTTGTTCCCTTGCAGTTTAACTTGGCTTCCTCTGTTTCGGACTCATGGGAATTGAAGTAAATTCTTAAGACGCACAAGGAAGGAAAGCTCTTTATGTTGAAGGCAGTCTGCCAAGGTGCTAACTCCATCCCTGGTAGGTTTTTCCCAGGACTGTGTTCCTCATCCAGGAATTTCCATGAGCTTGGTGGTTCACACGTCCAAATTCCAGCTTTGAATAAATAAACCAGCTAAAGTGCTCAGTTGCCTCGGGATTAGCAGAGCTGTTTCTGAACTTTCATCTCCCCCCAGTGGCAATTTCTTAGATCTTTTTGTGAGAGATTTTCATACTCCTAAAATTTAGGTTGCCTGCAGCCCTAGCCCTGTGGCATCCGATCCTGTCAGATCTCGGAAGCTAAGCAGAGTCAGGCCTGGTTAGTACTTGGATGGGAGACCGCCTGGGAACACCAGGTGCTGCAGGCTTGGGAGAAGGACCCGGCAACCCACTCCCAAAAATCAATCCGCCATTGAAAACCCTATGAATAGCAGAGAAGCACTGACAATAGTGTTTCACCTGTTGTATGTAGGGTCGTTATTAGTCAGACACCGACTTAACGGCACCCAACAATAACAACAACAAAATTTAGGTGGGACTGGGGTTTAGCTTAGTTGTTAGAGTGCAGCTCTGGGCTCTCCGAGGCCCTGGGTTCAATCCCCACCCCTACAAAAATGGGAGAAGGACCATGGCAATGCATTCCTGAAGCAATCATAAACACAATCAGCCATTGAAAACCTTATCGACTCAATAGTACCTAACAACAACAACAAAATTTAAGTTATGATTCCCTTTCCCTTTAAGTTTTTTTTTTTAATTCTCACATTCTGAAGTCTTTGTGTCGAGGTGTGTTGGGAAAGTGAAATTAATAGCTGCTGGGTCACAGATGGATAAGATATAATATCTGCTTTCATGGCTCTCAAAGTGAAGGAGAATTTTCAGATTTTTAAAATCTGGCTGCTGTTCTGAGATTCCAACCTCTGACAAGTTGAAAATAACCAGCAGCAAATCATTAGATCCAAGAAACTCTCACTAGCAGCATCAAGATAACCTAGAGACCCAGGTTGCATAGAGTAGGGATAAGAACGCAGCCTGCCTCAGCTATTTAATCTCTTCTCTGAAAGACAAAATGTGTACTATGTGGGATTCCTAAAATACAGAGCACTGGCTGTGTTGAGGGAGAGAATATTGTAGGCATATGAACTCAACATAGAACACTTTTATAGCATAAGAAGCTCACAAATTCAAGTCAAATAGAATGAGTTTTGGCAGTTGGTATAAAGAACTTTAGATGAAAAAGTGGAATTTATGAAAGCAAGCACAGAATGCTGTTGTTAGGTGCTATGGAGTTGGGTCTGACAAACAGCGACTCTATATACAACTCCCTGACACTGTGCCACATCTGGGCTTCTCTGCTATTTGTAAGGTTTTCAATGGCTGATTGCTTTGGGAGTGGGCTGCCAAGTCCTTCTGCTTTTGTGGTGCTTCCTTCTCTTGTTTTTGCAGTGCTAGGGATCAAAACCTGGGCCTCCGAGTGTGCAGAGCAAGCACTCTACCAACTGAGCTAAACCCCAGCCCAAGTACAGAATAGAGAGGCTTATCTTCAACTCAAAAAGTGGAATGTCCTTGCCTCCCTGCCCACAGTGGAGTTAGTACTTAAGCTTATTTTTCAGATACAGTAAATCCCTTTCATTCACCACCTGCCATGCTCTACCTACACACCATTTTATAATAAAAAACTAGGCTTATAGTCCTTTAAATAATATTAACCCAGCTCGAAACTCCTACACATCAAGAATTCCTGCCAATGCTAGACCCTTAGTGGAAGTGTGTGTCCTTTAGCTTCCTTCACTCAGATCATGACTCCTTTCCAGCCAAAATATTCTTCTGTGGCCACCACAGAAGGCAATTTTAGTTTTGCTGTTGAGATGGAGTGAGTCTTACTACGTTGTCCAGGCTGGTTTCAAATTCTGGGGCTTAAGCAATCTTCCTACCTGAGCCTCCCAAGTTATTGGGACTACAGGTGTGTGCCACCATATCCAGCCTTGGAAGGCAATCTTGATCTAATTTCTTGTGTTCAAGAATTCTAAATCTCGGGGGCTGGGGATGTGGCTCAGTAGTAGAATGCTGGCCTAGCATTCATAAAGCCCTAAATTCAATCCCCAGCATCATTTCTCTCTCTCTCTCTCTCTCTCTCTGTGTGTGTGTGTGTGTGTGTGTGTGTTCGTGAAGGTAGATCTTTTTTCTCTTCTTTGTGTCTAGCATAGTAGTTTGCACATAGTTCTTGTTAGGTGCTGCAAAGTTGAGTCCAACTCATAGTGAGTCTGTGTACAACAAAACGAAACACTCCCTGACACTGTGCCATCCGCAAAACCATGTCAGTGTTTCTGGGCTCTTCATAGAGTTTTTGATGGCCAATTGTTTTGGGATTGTTTTGGGAGTGAGCTGCCGGGTCCCTCTCCTGTTGCACAGGAGAATCCTCAATAATTTGTTAAAAGTAAAGGAGAGGAGAAAGCAAAGAAAAAAGGATGGGAGGAAAGAGTAAGAACAGAAAAAGGGGAAGCAGAAGAAAATATAAAAAAGGAAAAAATGGTAAAGAAAGAAATAAAGGAAAAGTAGAAAAATAAATATTTTTATAAGAACATATTCTCTAATAAATGTCACCAACAATTAAATACTTACTTGTCCTCCATAACAAATACTTTAAGTATATGTCTAAAGTTTTCATTAATAATGTTTATAAAACAAACAAATTTATTATAGACAATGGCTTAAAGGGGTGGTTCTCATAGTGTTTTTGTGGCACTTTGAGGGCCATAGTGGTTCCCCCTGTTAAAATGCTATTCCCTACCATAAACAACATCATTAACTATCAGGGATATATAAATCAATACCAAAATGAGCTGTCCTTTCATATCTATTAGAATGGGTATCATCAAAAAGTCAAAAGATGACAAGTGATAGTGAGTAGTTAGAGAAAAGAAAGCCCTTGTGAACTCTTGGTAGGAATAGAAATTGGTATAACCATTATGGAAAGCATTATGGAAACTCCTCAGAAAACGAAAAAGAGAACTACCATATCATCTAGCAATTTTACTACAGGGTGCATATCCAGAGGAAATTAAGTCAGTATTTCAAAAAAGGTGTCTGTACTCCAAGATTCATTGCAGCATTGTTCACAACAACCAAGATATGGAGATGATCTGAGTGTTCACTGTCAGATGAATAGATAAGGGAATTATGGTGTATGTAGACAATAGAATATGATGAAGGTTTTTAAAAAGGAAATTTTGCAATTTGTGACAACATGGATGAAACTGGAGGACACTATGTCAAGTGAAATAAGACAGTAATGAAAAGACAAATACTGCAAGGAAGGATCCTTTTTTTTCAAAAAAAAAAAAAGTAAAATGGTAGAAAGTCAAAGGATGAGTAAAATGGGAGATGTTGGTCAAAGGGTACAAACTGTCAGTTACAAGATGAGTATGTTCTGGAGATCTAATGTACAGCATACTGACTATGATTAATATGGTAATAAAGTATTGTGTACTTGAAACTTATTAAGAGAGTAGATCCCAGGTGTTCTTACAATACATGCACAAAGATAACCATGTGAGGCAATGGATATATTAATAATCTTGATCATTGTTATCATTTCATAGTGTATACATATGTCAAGTCTGTAGCCATAGTACCCTGGCATCTGATCCCGCCTGATCTCAGAAGCTAAGCAGGGTTGGCCTGGGCAGTCCTTGGATGGGAGACCATCTGGGAATACTAGGTACTATAGGCTAGGGAGAAGGACCTGGAACCTCACTGCTGAAACAATCAGCCATCAAAAACTATGATAATATTGCTGGGCATGGCACAGTGGTGGGAAGTGTTTTATCTGTTGTACAAAGGGTCACTATGAGTCAGACCCAACTCAATGGCACCTAACAACGTAGGTCAAAGCATCATGTTGTACCCTTTAAATACATTCCATTTATTTGTCAATCATACCTCAATAGAGTTGAGAAATATCATAAAAGATTATAAAATTAAGATGAATAAAATTACTCAAAGAAAAATTCACCAAAATTGAAAACAAAATAAAAATAGGAAACTCAGAATATATTTCTAACTCATACTTTAGAAAAAAAGGTTAATTTTATTACTGTGTAAAGAGTGCCTACAAATCAATAACAAAAGAGCAATATACAGTGTTGATTAAGGTGTGGGGGAATAGGAACTCTCATATATTCCTGGAAGAAGTGTCAATTGCTACAATCATCTATTTAAGGATTGTTTGGAAATATGCACCAAAGTTTTAAAAATGTATTCTCCTTGACATGATCATTTCAATTTTAGGTATTGCACAGATAGGTTGCACAGTGTGAGAAATGATATAAGCATGGTATTAATCATTGTTTATAATTATAAGTATTAATATTGTTTATAATAGGAAAATACCAGAAACAATCTAAACTTAGTTCATTAGTAGGGGACCAGCTAAAAATTGTGTTAGTCTATACAATGGTATAGTGTACGTCTGTTAAATAAACATTAAAAGTAACACAGTATGTACTAACGTGGAAGATTTCCCAGATATTTTACATGAAGTAAACAAAAAGTTAAAATTCTAAATACAGTATGCTATCATTCGTGTTTTTTAAAAAATAAAGTCAAGAAGAGAATGGCTATTCTATAGCATCTAGCACTGTTTTACTACACAGGAATAACCTCTACTTTACCTTTCAAAAAGCAATCCATGTCTGTAATCACAGCAACCCAGGGGGCTGAGGTAGGAGGATGGTGATTTCAAGGCTAGAGGCAGTCTGCGCAACTTAGTGAGACCATATCTCAAAATAAAAAAAAGAGGCTGAGAGTATAGTTCAATGGTAGAGCATGTATATAGCATGTGTGAGGCCCTAGGCTCAACCCCCCAGTACCAAAAGAGAATATCAATCCATGGTGATGGTTGCATAATATAGTGAGTGTACTTAATGCCACTGAGTTGTACATTTAAAATGACTAAAATTGTAAAATAACAATGTCAATTCAGAGTCATATCTTTCAAAGTAAAGATGATTGCTAAGTATATTTTCTTTATACTTCATCATATTGTTATGGGCCAGGGTTTAGCTCAATTGGCAGAGTGCTGCTCCACACTCTCTGAGAACCTGGGTTCTATCCCCAGCACTGCAAAAAATGGGAAACGGACATGGCAATCCAATCCTGATGTAATCCTGAAAAATAATCAGCCATTTAAAACCCTATGAAGATCACTATGAGTCTGACCTGACTCAACAGCACTTAACAAGAACAACGTATCTTTATAAATTAGCCACACTAAATGAAATTCTGTGAAGACATGTCTGTTTTGCTAACTAGAGTACTGGTGAGGCAGCAGGGAACATTCCCCTGGCCTTAGAGACCAGGACCACGGCCAGCAGGTGCTCAGGAGATGTTTGCCTGTCAGTCTATCCTACAGGTCAGACTTACCAACCCTATAACTGTGTGAGCATATTCCTTAAAATTCCTGTAAAAAACTCACACAGACACACATCCTAATGGTTCTGTTTCTTCAAAGAACCCTGACTGACATAGTTTGCAAGACAGAAATCTAGGGACAAAACAAGCACTCCTTAGATGACCCAAAGCACCACACTTCCCAATAACATGGCTGCCTCTGCTTCTGGCATAACATCAAGGGCGGTGTAAATAGACAAGAACTGTGAGCAAACTGGCAGAAAGCCTCCAGAGAAGAGGGACAACTAAGATATTTTAGCATTTATGGCAACTATTTATTTCATGTGTTATAATTTGGAATGTATTGCTTTGAGTGGAAAGGCTTATATTGCTATTGCTGCAGTGTGAGTATGCACATGTACACATGTGTGAGACAGAGAGAGGGAGAGACAGAGAGAGAGAGAGAGAGAGAGAGAGAGAGAGAGAGAGAGAGATCTTTGCTACATTCGGATTTTATCTTTTAAATATTTGTACCAATAACTCTGCACTTAAAGCCTTTATATCCTTGGATTTTATCTCATAGAGAAGCCACACAAGAGAACAGTATCACAAACATCTGTACCTACTATGGTTCAAGAATTAAAATACGAATTTTAATACCCACCAAAGCACATTTCTTGGGAAACCACATTTCATGTGGTTGTGGTAGAGAATGGTTTGTCAACTTGTCTTTTGTGGCTTTAATTCTTCAATTCCACTTTAGAGTAAGTCCAAACCACTCAATAAAGCCTTCTCTTTCCTTCATAGCCACTTATGCTTCACCTTCTCCATTTTCCTTCTACTTTTGCTTCTCTTCTTTCCAATTTATTAATTCACAATGCTTACAATAAGAAATAAAACCACCAATGAGAAAAGAATATATTTAGGTTGGCTAGTTATGCATTCTTTTCCTAGTAAGGAAACCAAACTAAAGTCAGAAGGTTCTTTGGTAGATATGGAATGAGAGCAAATAAAACCCAAATCCTTGAAGGATGATAACATCCATTCTTGTGGCTTTCACATCCAACCATATCTGATGACTTACATTTCCTTATCTGCAACCAACTCTTTCCTGAGTTCCAATGCTATTCTGAACTATTCCTTGGCTTTGTTTGCCCAGATATCCATTGTTATGTCAACTTTAATGTACCCATCTTTCCTCTAAACCTATATATTTCTCAAAATCAGTATTCATTTTGCTTATTCCTTTCTTCTTGCTTACTTCATCTTAACTTTCTTTTTATGCAGGAAGATGGTAATTTCAGGCAGCTGTATTCTATCATGTTTCTCTCTTTCAAAAGAATAAGTATGTTGGAAGGTCCTCAGTTACAATTTATGCTTTTAAAAATGAAAGATACATCCAGTACTCACTGGAAATTTCACTGACATAACCCCATGGCTGCCCCATTTGTCTTTAACATCCATAAGCAGTAACAAACCAGCTCCACCACTACTTATTTCTGCAGGGAAGAAAGGATGAAATCTCTACTCCTCTTGACAAGACTCTACTGCTCTTTTCCACCTGAGGGTGGATTCCCATGGTTCTATAAGGCTTCTCTCCAGAGCAATACTCATTTCACCATTCTTACCACTGTACCTCCTATCTTTTTCAGTCCACCATATTAAATCCAGGCACCCACAAAGGTCCACTGGTAGCAACAACTGGAACATCAACTGAATCATTATTTTTGTTAATAATCAACAATAATAGCGATGATGTTCATTACTACAATAGTTTTTTCTCCTAGTTTGGCTTCAGAATAATTGTGTTGGCTTGGAGTAGAAAGGAGTAATAAGTTAAATCAGCACCATTGTAGTAAATGTACATACACACACACATATGCACATATTGGCCACACTGAGGAGGTAGCAGGGAATGTTCCAGCTGCCAGGTATCAAAGGGATCAAATTTTGGCATTTTGTTTTCCCAACACAGAGCTTTTCCACTTTGGCACTGTACTACTCAGCTGTCATCACTGCATTAGGAAAAGCAACCTAAACAAACTTATCGGGGAAGAGGTTTATCGGGAGCTCACAGTTAAGAAAATCAGTTCATAATGGTGGCAGGCCAGGCATAGCGGAGGCTGCAGGGCCTGTGATAGAAGGCCTGTTAGAATGGTGGGGTAAGAACAGAGAGAACAACCCAGGCCTCAGGTGCAAAATAAAAATCTCCAAAGGCCGGCCCGCACTGACATCAACTCCACAAAGCTAAGACCCGCCTTCCAAAGTTCCATGACTGCCACAAACAGCACCCCCAGCTGGAGACCAAACCTTAAAGCACACGACCTTTGGAGAACACTTATATTCAAACCATGACAGGCACTATTGACACTTGGAGCCAGATAATTCTCTGTTGCAAGAGCTTTCCTGTGTATTGTGGGATGTTTAGCAGCATCCCTGGCCTCTTCCCACTTGATGTCAGTTGCAACTCCTATCACCAGTATGACAAGCAAAAACATCTCCAGTCATCACCAAATACCTCTGGATAGGGGCAGCAAGATCACCTCTAATTGAGAAGCCCTGCCTTAAAGGGAAGCACGTCCTTGCTTCCTATCCAACCTCATACTTCATGTTTTCCCAAAATGAGAAGAGGCTGTGCATCTCCTTGTCAGTATTTCTCAGACAATAGCCTTCAATTTTTGGAATTGGCCCCATTGCAGGCCCATTAGTGCCCACCCAGATCCCTTGAGAGGTATTAAGGAGAGTCCAGTCTTAAATAAACTTAGCTATAGGTTAGAGAAACCTTTCAATCAGCAATCCTGTGTGTAAATCTGAAGTCATGGAAATAAGGGTGAGATAAGAAGAAGATCATGAACCACAATGAAATATAGGTTGAAATTATTGTTCAGTTTAATATTCTCAAAAGTATTGTAACAACTTCAAGGGATATATATTATTACTAATCAGTAAGTCTCAAGCTCTTTTATTTTTGGATGAGTCCATGATCTCTTAACATGAACCTCTAAAACTGAATTAATATACTGATTGTGGATAACTATCTTTTATTATAATCATTAGTTCAGTTGTTGGAGCTGGCCTCATTGCAGGCTCATCATTGCCCACCCAGATCCCTTGACAGATAGCAAGGAGAGTCCAGTTGAAAATAAGGCTGACTTGGACACAGTGATTCTGGGGCGAGGCCTGACATTCTGCATTTCTAGAAAGCTTCCAACTGGTACACACCTACTCTCCATAAACCGAACTTTGAGTAGCAGCATCTCCCCTCAATCTTTGTCAAACTATGTTTCATTTTCTTCATGATTTGAAATTATTTATTTGTATGTGTATTGGATTGTTTTATTGATCTATTCCCATAAACATAAATCCCATAAAGCCTGCAGCCGTACCACTGTGGTGTCTGATTCTGTCAGATCTCAGAAGATAAGCAGGGTTGGGCCTGGTTAGTACTTGGATGGGAGACCACCTGGGAACACCAGGTGCTGTTAGCTTGGAGAAGGACCCCACAACCCACTCCTAAAAGACAATCAGCCATTGAAAACCCTATGAATAACACAGAAGCATTGACAATACTGTTTCGCCTGTTGTACATAGGGTCGTTATGAGTCAGACACCGACTGAATGGTATCTAACAACAACAACAAATCCCATAAGAGAAAAGACTTTGTCCAGCACTTTTGTATTCCCAGTACTTACCTCAGTATGTGGCACCTTATACATGCTCCATAAATACTATTGAATAAGTGAAGCTGCTCAAGATTCATTAATTCTAAAGTGCCAGACAATGAACTGTTAGAAAATGACCCACCCTAAGATAAGAAGCTTGTACTAGAATATAAACCTGTATCACCAAGCCCATTTTTAGTTGAGGTGACCTGTTTTTAATGGCAAGACTTTCTTGATGAAAGAAGCAATGCCTTGCTTTACTCTCTGGTAAAAGCCCCTCATATCATGGTAGACTCGTCACTGTGTAAACTGGTCCCCACTGGTAGGACACAGTTTGACTATCATTGAGCTAGAGGATACAAAGCTTAATAAAGATATGTTTTCGAGCTTCAGTAAACCTATATGTAGGTTACAGAAATGTACATTGAAACACAGAATTAGAATTTTCTTTGTCAAATGCTATATATAATAGGTAAGTGTGTGAAAACTGGGGTATGTTTCTATACCTTATGCTGGCTTTCCTCCTTGTGATGCCCATAAACTATGCAAAACCTGGCTGTCCATGTCCCCTGAAGACACACTCTCTTCCCTTGCTCTGGCCATAAGCCTGCACAACCTCCCTTTTAGGTCAGATTTTGGAAACCTCTGGCATTTTGGGACCAAGGAAGATGAGAGACTTCCAAGAACTCATGAAGGAAAACTGGTAACTGTGGGAGAGAATAGAAAATGGTAAAAAGTGATGGGGAACTGTGAGAAAAAGGGGGAATTGTGAGAGAAGGGAAAGGTGTGGGAGAGATTGGAGTAGTGTGAAGAACTGGGAATTATGAGTGGAAATGGGGAACTGGGAAAGGGACTAAGGAATTGTGACAAAGAGCAGCATCACGTGAGAATGGAGAGTAGTGAGAGTGGAGAACTGTGTGGGACAAGAAGGAATTTTGGAAGAGACTGGAAATGAAAAGAAAGTTGGAATTAGGAGGACGAACAGAGGAATATGGGTGAGACAACGCATACTGAAAGAAAACAAAGATTACAGGAGAGAGAAAGAATTGTGAAAAACAGAATCATGAGAGGAAACTTTGAAAGAGAGTTGGGTATGTAAGAGGACTGAGAGAGAGAATGGGGAAATGTAGGAAAAACAGGGAATCATGACAGAGAATTAAGAATTGTGAGAGACACAAGGAATCATGGCAAAGACAGAACTGTAGGCAGGATAGAGAAATATGTGAGATACTAACGAATGTTGGGAAAGCCAGGTGCAGTGGTGCACACCCATAATGCCAGTTGGGAGTCTGAGGTAGGAGGATCACAGGTTCAAGGCCAGAGGCAGCCTGTGTAATTTAGTGAGACCTTGTCTAAACATAAAAAACAAACAAAAATTAAAAAAAAAAGTGTTTGGGTGTAGCTCAGTGGTTGAGGACTTATCTAGTATGTGCAAGGTCCTAGATTCAACAGCCAGTGCTGCAAAGAAAAAATTAGTGAGAAACATGAGGAATTGTGGGAAAAAACAGAGAATGGTGGGAGGCATGGGATGAGAAGACACTGTTATGAGAGAATTGTGAAGAAGATAAAATTGTGGAAAAGAATACAGTACTATGAGAAAACAGAATTACTAGAGAGAATGAGAAATAAGGGAGAGACACAGAGAATGGTGGGAAAGTCAGGAATCTCAGGAGAGACAGGAAAATTGTGGGGAAGAACAGTGAATTGTGGAAGACTAGAAGACAATACTGCAAAAATGGGAGAAGGACGTGGCAGCGCATTCCTGAAACAACCCCAAAAGAATCAGCCATAGAAAACCCTATGAATAGTAGAGAAGCACTGACATAGTGCTGGGCATGGCACAGTGCCAGGGAGCGTTTTGTTCTGTTATACATAGAGTTGCTATGAGTTGGACCCGACTCGATGGCATCTAACAGCAAGAAAATAATACACAAATTACCAAGAAAGTAGGATGTAGAATACAAATCTTTTTAGATTTTCAAGGTCTTAAACGTTAATGTACTCCAAAAAGACGACAAAGAACATATAGTATCCAAGAACCAGGGATCCACCATAGGCTAGGAAATGTTCAAAAGGCATTCCAGGAGGATACTGGCAGATTTGTGCAAATCTTCCAATCTAGAATTGGAAAGTTGCAAGGATGTCATGCTTATTTAGCACAGAAATCTCCAGGGAAAAGTGGAACCTATAGAATAGCTGCTACATTTGAGTGCATCAAGAGAAGATTTATAATGCTCACAGGAAATTTAGAGATATTTACTAAAAAACAGACAAAGCAGGAAAAAAGCAGAGTGATACTATATTCTAGAGAAAAATATTTTAAAAGAAAGACAATCCATCATCAATTATATGGCTCAGGTATGAATTACATTTTCATAGCCCAACAACAATGAATAACATAAATACTATACCTCAATTTATTCAAAATTGTATATAACTTTTGGCATGGGCGAAAGGAGTAAAATGTGCATGTTTCTGTGTGCAGGAGAAAGGGGGAGATTGAAAGAGTCAAAATCTCACATGTCTACCCCTCTCAACAATGATGTTAACTGATAACTTCAAACCAATATGTGGGTATGCATATCAATATTAGCGCAATGTTTGAAATGCGGGGGAAGAAAGCAGAATCATTAAAGAGCAATAAGTCATTGCCTTCAGAGAGTGGGAATTGGACATAAAGGAATTCTCACCAGTCTTCTTGCCATGTACAATTCTTCCTTTAACACGCTCCTCTACAAAACATTGCTAGAATTTACTCTTCCCTTTTCTATCTACTTCTTGCCTGCCACTGTCCCAACAGGCTTTTTACTTCTTCCATTTGCTCCAGAAGAATCTGCACCTATATATATTGAGATGTAAATGTGGTTATGTCTTTGTATGCCTGTCTCTGCTGTTAGCAAGTTATCTTGGCCTTTTCTGTGACATAGACCCTTCTGGAGTCTGATGAAGTCCATGAATCTCTTCTCAGAATAATATTTTTAATAAGCATAAACCAAAAATACAAGGAACTACACAAGAATCCAATTATATTGGAATATAGTTATCAATATATTAAAAACAGATCTGTGATTTTCATAGGTCAGATTCCCATGGAAATATAATATAGGCTGATGTAATAGTTTTATAAAATGCTGTCATTTTTTATTTTTTACAGTACTGGGGGGTGGAACCCAGGGCCTTATGCAAGCGCTCTACCACTGAGCCTCACCCCCAGAACTCCTCTTTTAATTTATGACAGGGTCTTTTAAGATTGTGCAGGCTACCTCTGGCCTTGAACTGGTGAGACTCTGAGTCGCTGAGATTACAAGCATGTGCCATAGCACATGGCTCTAAAATTCTGTCTTGATCCAGTTTTAAAGCCCTGGCTAGAGGACCACCAGTTCCCTTTCCTGAGCAGCTGATTGTGTACCTCAAACCACCTCCCTTATTGGGCTCTAATACTCTGGGCCACTGCAGTCTCTGAGGTCCCGAGTTCAATTCCCAGCACCACAAAGGCGGGATAAGGGCCTGGCAATCCACTCCCCAGGCAATCCTGCAACAGTCAGCCATTGAAAACCCTATGAGGGTCACTATGAGTCAGATACTGACTCGACGGCACCTAACAACAACAACAATCATTCCCTGGCCAGGTCCAAGACTACTGGCCCCTACGCCCCAGGGCTGGCTAAAATTATTCAAATTGGTCAATCCTAAACTTGTTTATTCTGTCTCACCCATTCCTTTTCACAGAGCCCACAGAGCCTCTCTTCCCTTCTGCCTTGTGATCAACCCTCATGGCATGTCTTGTATTTCCTCTCTTGGGATCTGTGAGTACCATAAGCTATCTTTTCAACAACAATCATCTCCTGATCTGTTGGTCTTACCATACCAAAATAATAAGAAAACCTGCACAGAGAAAATTTGCATGGAGTGTACTCACAAACAGATGCGAGAGAGTGCTGGGAGAAGGGCTAGGCACAGGGAGACATTTAAATGTGATGGAACCTTCAGCTCATCTTATGGGCAGCTCTGAAACTGGGATGGACTTTCTGAGTTGCTCCACTTGAAGTTAGGGGCTTATGTACCCTTGCAAAGATCACTCATAAGATGCAATCTGTCACCAAGGAGGGAATGTGATCTTGCCATGAGGCAGTGCACTTAGGCAGAGGGGAATTCTTGAGATTCAGCTGAGACTGTGAACCACCAACGCTCTTGGCACCCGAGGGGATGGAATGCCTGGGCTCTTAGGATGGATCTGGGTATACTTCAAAGATCCACTACCAACGATACAGAAAGGCATATACCTCTTGATTAGCACTTTAAAGAGATCAAATTAGGTTAATTTCAAAGTAATGAATGTTATTTTGAAATAGACACAAACAAATGTGACATACTAATTTATCTGTGATTTCTGTTAGTCCACATACAGTTGCTAATAGTGGGATTTATTGCCTATGTTCTTGATGGATAAAAATGCCAAATTTCTGTTGGAGGTAAATGAAAATACAGACATCCAGGTTCACACATCCAGTTAAGAAGGCCTTGGA
This sequence comes from Pedetes capensis, assembly GCA_007922755.1. Lineage (NCBI taxonomy): Eukaryota > Metazoa > Chordata > Mammalia > Rodentia > Pedetidae > Pedetes > Pedetes capensis. The sequence continues at coordinate 41,952 of VMDO01011960.1, read as the reverse complement.
GGCAGAATCCTGTCTTGTTTATTTTTGCACCTCCAGAGTCAGCCACAGTTCTGGACATTCTACTGATATTTCTTAAATCATTGTTATGATCTGATTTGATCATTATACACTGTCTGAATGTATTGAATTATAGTAGTGTACCCTATAATAGGGATGGGATTTAGCTCAGTTGGTAGAGCACGGCTCTGCAGTCTCTGAGGTCCCGGGTTCTATTCCCAGCACCACAAAAATGGGAGAAGGATGTGGCAATCCACTCCCGAGGCAATCCCGAAACAGTCACCCACTGAACACCCTATGAAGGTCGCTATGAGTCAGACACGACTCGCAGGCACCTAACAACAACCCTATAATAAGTACAAATATTACACAGCAATTAAAAAATAAAAATTAACCTTTTACAAGCCTGACAGGATAACATTTAAAAAACTAGGAATGCAACTACTCCTCCAAAGCATCCCTTCCGTCTCTTAAAGCATGTACAAAAGAGACCTTTACTCCAGGGAAACCTCTGCACCAGCTGGAACGCCCTGCCAGCTCCAGCTTGTTGAAAAAGGCGCCTGGCCAGGGGGGCGGGGCCAGAGGGCGGGCCCTCACGGCGATAGGCCAAGGCATGGAAGGGGCGGGGCACGTCCCGCACGCCCTCCCTGATTGACGGAAGCGCCTTCTCTTCAGCCTGCAGCCCAGCCTGCCCGGAAGTCCCGCCTTCGGAAGAGGAAGGAGCAGCGCGTGAGATCGCCGGCTGTGACCGCGGCGCTAGCGGTGACCCAGTGGGAGTCCGGCGGCGCCAGTTTGCTGCCCTGTGGGTTGGAGTTGGCGGTTGGAAGAGGGGCCGGCCGCCTGGACGGGTTCGGGAGAGGAATCAGGTGCGGAAGGGTTGGCCGTGGCCGGTGAGGTGATGGGGACTGCGAGCTGGAGCGGGTGGGACGCGCGGGGACATGCACTAAAGATTGGCAGCGCCCTGCCCTTCACTGTCCCCTTCCTTGCTTCCTCGAATTCCCATTTTTGCGCCATATGTTTTTCTGACCGTCTGCCCCTAGCGAAGGCCGCGGGGCTGAGGGTCGAGTCTGGGCTCAGATTACCTCTCCTCTCCCAGGTGTATCAGGACCCCTAACAATCCTCTGCCCCCAGGCCCGCGCCCCTCTGTGACGTGGTTTCTGAGAGACCGCCTCGCCTCCAACTCCAAATCTCATCTCTCTTGGAAACGTGCCCCCAGAGGGTGGCATAGATTTCACAGTATTTCCCAAAGGAGGCGGTAGATTAAAGCTCCGTCTCCAAATGAGTGTCCTGCCTGGTAGGTTCCCATGGGATGATAAAGAGGAGGCAGAAGCATTGGCCAGGTTAATAATAAAAAAGGAACCTGGGCGCTGGGGTCACCCCTATAATCCCAGGGACACTGGAGGCTGAGGCAGGAGGATGGCGAGTTCAAGGCTGGAGGCACCCTGTCCAACCTAGGGAGACGCTGTTTCAAAATTAAAAAAATAATTAAAGTAGAGGTGCAGCTCAGTGATGGAATGCTTGCTTAGCAAGCATGAAGCCCTGGGTTCAACCCCCAAGTACTAAAAAAAAGAGGAAAATAAAGGAAAAATACTAGGGGAATAGACTGATTCTAAGCATCAGCATTACTCTGTCTTTTTGCTTTTGCAGCTGGAAATTTAAAATTGGGAGTTTACCCTGTGATTCCCACCATGGGTTCGTCAGTATCTACTCCTGCTCCTTCAGTTCAGACTTCAAATGCTTCAAATCATCAGCCAGCTTCACAGGCTTCAGGATGCCCAATGCATGAAAAGAAAAAGGAAGGTAATTGGCCCTTTGTCTAGAAAACGAAAACAAAGATAATTCTAAAGATGTTCTAAAGGAAGATGCAGTGTAGTTTGCTTAGTGAGACTTGTAAACCTGAGAGTGAGGCACCTTGGGGCCAGTCCTCATTTTGCCACTTATAACGTATGTCATTATAGACAAGTTACTTTTCTAAGTCTCAGTCATCTGTAAGATAAGGCTATAATAGTATTTCACAAGGTCATCATGATTAATTGAAATAATACATGAAGATATAGAGGTTGCTCCATAAATCAGCCCTGACTCCCCAGAGTTTATCTGTGCCTACATCAGTGGCTGCCATCCAGGGGTGGTGAGGAATCCTCCTCTGTCCCTTGTCCATGTTGGGAGGCATTTCTGGTTGTCACAACTGAAAAGGTACTCCTGACATCTAGTGAATGGAGATCAGAGACGGTGCTGAACATCCTACAAAGCACAGGACAGCCCACTAACAAAGAATAATATGGCCCCAAATATCAAGAGTGCCAAAGTTGAGAAACCTTGGTCTTGATCTAGCTGTGTCGGTAAAGAAACTCTACTCGTAAGTCTATTGCAGTACTCACATATGTAAAGAGAAGTCATCACCAAATGAACTTGCAGCCCATCTAGTTAGGGCAAAGGTAGATACAAAAAAGTTGTTTTTTAATTGGTGCATGTCTGCCTTAGATTGTTCATATTAAAGTTGGGCTTGAATTAGTAAGTTATGAGGGACAGAGGCAACATGGTGTGTCTATTGAGTGCTCGTGGCAGCGTCATTCATTCTCTTGGTCAGCCAGCCTACCCTGTCAGGTCACTGCCCATTCTGTGCCAAGTACTGCTGGGTTTTGTTCCTGCACTGTGAGAGTAGCAGTGAACAAAATCTACAAAAATCCTTTGACTGATGGAGCTTACGGTCTATCTTCGTAATCCTTTGTGGTCGGTTTTCTCTTTTTCTTATAGTCAGGGAAACTAAGGCTCAGAGTAACTAACTGGTGTACCCCAAATCACATAGCTAGTAAGTGGTAAAGCTAGTGCAAATGCTGTGACCTTGGGCAAGGACAGATTCCTGTGGTCTTTTGGCATTTCTTCTTCTAGGAATCTTGACAGATCAGATAAAGCAAGTGTGCTCCCGATCTGAGCATTTGTTCCCAGGGAGATCAAGCAGTCCATTTTCTGATTTTATTTCATTTTCTTTCTGTCTTAGAGAATTCTTAGCTTGATTAGTTTGCATTAGTAAAGCATATGGGTATTTGTAGGAGGTCAGAGTAGCTACTGGTTATATAATGTGAAAAATATAACACTATTTTCTTCTGAACACTCAGCTGGGATCAATGTCCTGGAAGGGATGGAGCTTTGAATGGTAGAAAGGGAATATATAGCAAGTCTTCCTTCACCCCTAAAGTGGGCATCTGCATAGGGTACTAGGATTGAGGGCCTGGGAAGAGAAGCCCAAGGCAAGAAATAAAAGAAAATTCATCTTTTCCATGTATGACATCCAGCATTCAGTGTATTCTGTCTATAGTTCCTGCTGCTGCCTGAGACAGATTCCATTACAGAGCAGTTGTTGTCCTAGGCTGCAGCCCTCCAGGCATCCTCCTGCTCTCCTAAGTCTTAGACTGGCTTCTTAGTCCCCATACTTGCCTGGAGCAGCAGGCTGGGTCCTTGGGCATTGACTGCCCTTCCTGCTGCTCAGCTCATTAGGCTCACACCTCCCACTGTAAAAAGCATCTGGGTCCTACATGGGTGTGGGACATTTTCTCTAATGTCTACCTTTTCTTGCTAAACTCTTGCCATCTACTAACAAGCAGTAGCAGTACCTCAGCCAAGTTTTCTGTGCCATGTGTTAGTTTTAGAACAAAGCACAACAGAGTGGCATTGAGATTTCTCTTCAGTTGCCGTTGCAAAGTCTCCTCTGCTCGTTTTCTGCTTCCGTCCCCAGTACAGAGGGAGTGCATCAGTAACAGACGTCCTCCTGGACTTCAGTTGCATCCCGATTGGGGCTGGGCTTATTTGTGGCAAATGACAGGAAGTCAAGGAGAACCAGTGAAATGTGGCCGAGCCCCTACTTAGATTCCTCTGTCAGCTCCCAGCTGCTGGTCCAAACAGGAACCTTTGAGCTCATTACTAACGCAACATGATATAGACAATATATATTCTTGCATCTGCTAAGATATTTTTGGTTTGTTTTTGTTGCTGGTCTGGCACAATCAGAATGGGGACACATTTTCATTCACAGGAAAAGTACATTTATAGACATTTCTCCTAATCTGTAGGATGTTATCATGTTAGTTAGCTTAGTCTTTGGCAGCTTTAACAGGAAAAAACACAGCTTTTCATACAGTAGTCAGAACTTCAGCTTTTTAGGGCCCCAGGCGAGAGAGTGATGTCATGCCTCTGTGGTGACGCTGTTTTACTGCTTGCTTATTTCAGGCTGTCCATTGAGTGCATCTGGGCCGACTTGTGAGAACAAAGCATATTCTGTGCCTGCTCACCAGGAACGTGCGTACGAGTACGTGGAGTGTCCCGTCACAGGTGCCGCGGCTAAGAATAAGGAGAACCTAGATCCTTCAAATCTGGTAATCCACGCTCATCCCTTCTTCCTGGAACATTTTATGGAGAAACACTTCTAGAGACTCCCAAGATAACCTACGGCCTCCTAGACTAGATCCTTCTGTCCTTTAAAAGCAAAGAGGAGGTTTGGTATTCCATCCCCAGTGGAATTCTAGAATGTGTTATGAAATATAGATTTCAGAGAGCACCTAGGGAAGAAATCAGGGAGTACAAAGAGCCAGAGTGGGTTTACTAAGAATAAGTCATAATAAATGAAGTTTTTTCTTGGGGAGAGAAAGTTATTGGATGGTAGCAGGAGATTCCTCACAAAGGATAGTTAGAGGTTATAAGGTGTCCAAATTTAATGCCATCAAGAAGTGAGGACAAGGTAGCTGTGGCTCTGCTATATTTTACAATTGTCAAGACTGCGTACAAAATTGTAATCTCATGTTTAGAATCATTCTAAAAAATAGTCCGAGTTGGTCTGTACTTTAGAGAGCCACAGAATTATCAGGAATATTTAGAAGTTTTAGTGAACCAGGCAACATTTGAAGGAACTAGAAATACTCAGCTTGGAAAAGAAAGGATGTTGGGGATGTAGTAGAAGTGCCCACATCAAGAGCTGATGAACTGTGGTCCAGGAGCTCAGTCTGGCCCACTGCCTGTTTCCGAGCAGAAAGATTTATTGGCACACAGCCACACTCATTCCTTTCTGCATAGTCTGTCACTGCTTTCACACTGTAGAGAAAACAGCAGCGGAGTTGAGTAGTATGACAGACCATGTGGCCCACGAAACCAGAAGTATTGGCCATCTGGCCCTTGACAGAAAGAGGCTGCTAACATCCATATTTGGTTCAAATATTTGAAGGCCTGTATGGAAGCCGATCTCAGTGCAGTGCCCAGGGAGCAGTGGGTTGTATCTGCTGTACCAGGCCATGTAAAATGGCTTTGGTAGCAGTGGATCCTACCTACACACAGAGTGGGCTTGTGTATGCAGTAGTAAGCGGCCTGTCCACTGGATGGACTGTTGAGTAGATATTTAGTATGCTCATAGGGTGCTGGGAACTCTTCTAGGCCAGCAGAGCCTTTGCTCTCCAGTGATTCTGGTTCGAGAAGATGAGAGGTAAGGAAAGAGCCAACTACAGTAGGTGTGCTCGCTTATGGAAGAAACTCCAGGGTTATTTGGAAGGGCCTGATATCCCAGATTTCAAGTTCAAGGACAGGAAAGGAGTTGTAGTCCAACTTCAGTAATGACCCTGCCAAGCTCTAAAGAAACTGTTGGGTCGAAGAAGTTGGATGAGATCAGAGGTTTTTCCCCTTGGTGCTCTGGACCTTTAGGGCTTGATGGCTCCTTGTTGTGGGGGCTGCCCGGTGTACTGTAGGATGTAGCTGCAGCCCTGGTCTTCCCCCACCAAGTACTCGGAAGACCTTCTTGTCTCCCTTGGGAGATGATTGGTCTAGGTTATCTCTAATGGCCTGGTGGTTCAGAACATGGGCCTTTTAGAACCTTACAGATCTACACTCTTATCCCAAGGGATCATTACATGTAGTGAGAGTCTTAATGACAGCTTGCGTTACTTTTCATCATTTCTGCAGCATTTGACCTAAGTACCATAGCTGATCTCCTTTAATCCTCATAACAATGCTGCATGGTCACTAGTTTTAGTGTCCTCATTTTAGATCTGAACATACCAAGAGTGAGAGTAAATAGTTTGCCCCACATCACTCAGCTAGAAAGTGGGAGAGCCAAAGCTGAATCCATCCTCCTCAGACCTGTGTCCTTAAGCATGCTGTGGTGACAGTGTAGGTAATCAATACATGCTTACCTCATGTGGCTCTCCTGCAGTCATTAGTGTCACTAGGGGCTATGTTGTGGCTGAGACTTAATTATTTGTGAATATGTGCTAGAAAGTCCTTCATACTTTTAAAACAAAAAGCAGTTCTAGGTCCATGGTTCCTGATCTGGAATGATCCTCCCCACCCCGCCCAGGGGACAATAGGCTGTATATGGAGACATTTTGGGTTTTCCCAACTGGAGAGGAAGGTACTACTGAGTAGAGGCCACGCCTGATGCTAGCTATCTTACAGTGTTCAGACAGACGTGCATAACCCACATTGGCCAGCCCCTGAAGCCAGCAGTGGCCTAGGCTGGCTGCGAGCATATGCTCCTTCTGACCCTGTCTGGGACAAGGGTCTCTTCCCCACTGTCTTCTCTGGCAGTGCTGAAATGCAAGTCCTTGTCTGTACCATCGTCTCACCAAAGGGTGGGCACATACACAGGGTCATGAAAGTAAGAATGTATTATTGTACAGTCTGTGAGAATAGTCCTCAAAAGAATAAGTACTCATTTTAGAAAAGCCTGTCACAGAAAGGTTTTGAGGAATTCCCACAGGTCATAGTATTATTTTTTCTTTCTTTTTCCTTGATTGCATTGCTTCCAAATTTGCTCAAAGGAGAAAGAGACTAGAAATTTAGCCACAATGTTTAACATTTATGAGAGCCTAATCAAGAGGAAAAACAGCTTCAGTATTCTGACTCTTCAGAGCAGCCAGAAAATTGGAGAGGTTTGAAGAGTGAATGTCACTGCTTTCATGGCAACTTGAGCTCTGTGTGATACATCTCTTTCTAGGAAGTCCTTAATTGTATTGCTTGTTTTTACTTTATATTATACTGGTAAGCATTAAGAAACAAATCTACTGATTTTATTTAGATGCCACCACCTAATCAAACACCAGCCCCAGATCAGCCGTTTGCATTGTCTACTGTCAGAGAGGAGTCATCCATTCCAAGAGCAGATTCTGAGAAAAAGTGGGTTTACCCTTCCGAACAAATGTTCTGGAATGCCATGTTAAAGAAAGGGTGAGTGAGCATATTATTTAGAATATAAATTTGCTCATCAGATTTATGTACATGTTAAGCCAGGCATCATGGAGTGCACCAGTAATATCAGTGACTCAGGAGGCTGAGGGAGGAGGATCATGAGTTCAAGGCCAGAGGCAGCCTGAGCAACTTAGCAAGACCTCGTCTCAAAATAAAAATAGCAAAGGGGCTAGGAGTGTGTCTCAGTGGTGGAGTGCTTGCCTTGCATGCATAAAGCCCTGGCTTTAGTCCCCAGTACTGAAAAAATGCAAAACTAAATGTTAAGGAAGGTTTTACCTCCAAAATACACAATAATTTTTAATGAGTTAATCAGCTTCTAATAAGCCACAGAATTTTCAGAGTTATGAGAATGTAAGTGCCAGGCCAGGGTTCTCCAGAGAAATAGGATGTGTGTATGTGGATGGCAGGGAGGGCGGGAGGAGATTTATTATGTGAAATTGGCTCCCGTGATTATGGAAGCTAACAAGTCCCCAGAACTACAGCCAGCAAGCTAGAGAACTAACCCAGGAGCGCTGTTGGTATAGTTCCAGTCCGAGTCTGGAGGCCTGAGAAGCAGAACTGATGATGTAAATTCCAGTCAGAACACTGGTAGTCTTAAAACCCAGGGAGAGCTGATGTTTCAGTTCCTATCCAAAACCAGGAAAAGACGAATGTCCCAGCTCAAGCAGAAGTGCAAGAGGCGTTTCCTTCTGCTTGTGGAAGGGTCAGCTCTTTGCTACTTTCAGGCCTACTGCTGATTGGATGTGGCCTGCCCACATGAGCAGGGAACTCTGCTTTACTCAGTCTTCAGGTTGAAATGTTGATCTCTTTTACATCACCTTCTCTGACACACCCAGAACAATGTTGGATGTCTGGGCACTCCATGGCCCTGTCAGGCTGACACATAAAATTGACCCTCCTAGCCAGGAATAGTTTTAAAAAAAAAAAAAGAGAGAGAGAAACACTATGAAATAAAATGCTTAGAAAAAGGGAATTGTTTTTCAGGAGTATCAACTGAGAAGTGTCTCCTTAAGAATAGATGATTCCATAAGTCTAGCTTTTGGAGAATCAGTGAAATGAGATTAAAAGTCTTTGATTCCAATATGTGTGTAGTAGCTTTGGATTTGTAGTGCTACTCCAAGACAGTGAGTAAATTTTGAAAATTAGTTTTAGATCCATTAAATGTAGAGTAAATGCGCACTCTTAGGTCTCAATAAGGGGTTGTTGTTGTTGTTAGGTTCTGTCGAGTCAGTATCCGACTCATAGCAACCCTCATAGGGTTTTCAATGGCTGACTGTTTCGGAATTGCCTTGGGAGTGGATTGCCACGTCCTTCTCCCATTTTTGCAGTGCTGGAAATTGAACTCGGGACCTCAGAGACTGCAGCGCAGTCTCAGCTAAATCCCAGCCCCCAGTAAGGGGTAATGTTTAATAAATCATCTTATGGATATGTGGATTTTTTCCATTATCAGTAATATCTGTCAGATTTCACCAAGTTTTCTTTTTTAGGTGGAAGTGGAAGGAAGAGGATATTAGTCAGAAAGACATGTATAATATCATTAGAATTCACAATCAGAATAATGAGCAGGCTTGGAAGGAGATTTTGAAGTGGGAAGCCCTTCATGCTCAGTAAGTATGTTTGAGATCTTAAAGAAAATTCCTTCCAGCATCTTTTTCTCCCCGGTAATTTTGTATTAGTAATTTTTTAGTGTACAACTGAATGGGTTTCGTCATGACATTTCCATACATGGGTACCATTGTACCTTGCTCATGTTCACCTCACCCATCACCCTCTCATGACCCCCTTCCCCATCCCTTCCCTCCCCATGAACCAGGATCTTTTTGTTTCACGTCAGCTTTCTAGAGTGTGAACATTTTATTCAAGTAATCTGTTACTCATTTGTGTAGCAGGCGTGTTTCAGGGACTGTTGTAGAACAGATTGCCCTGTTTTAGTCCGTGTAAAAAATGGTAACCATTTTATTAGTCTTGTGGCCTCAGTGACAGAGGAGAAATGGCTGATGGCTGAGGTGTCAGTTGCTCAGTTAGTAGTCAGGGATGACTTCACTGCCAGGGGCTAGAGTCCTGAAGACATGACCATTGACTTGTCCAGTGAGTGGTGCCGGCCATTGGCCAGGACACCTGCTCCCTGCCTCTAAATGTTGCTTCAGCTTCCTTGCATCATGGTGGCCAGCTTCCAGGAGCTAGAGTTCCAAAACGCACCAGGTGGAAGCTATGTCTCCTTTCCTGATCTAACTTGGAAGACTCAGTGTCATGAGCCTGCCCACATTCAGGGAAATGGGCAAGAAGCACACCTCTCTGTGGGCAAAATCAGGCAATCTGTTGAAAGCCAAGTACTTGGGAAGGGAGATGCTAAAATGTGGTCTGCCCCATAGGAAATGGGAAAGATACTTTTGTTCCCTCAGCATTTTGAATTCCCATTGTTGTTGTTAGGTGCCGTGGAGTCAGTGTTGGACTCATAGCAGCCCTACGTACAATAGACAAAACACTATTCTTGTACTTCTCTGCTGTTCATAGGGTTTTCAATGGCTGATTGTTTTTTGGGAGTGGGTTGCCAGGTCCTTCTCCCATGAATTCCCATTAGGACTACCTTTAAAGAGGTGTTTGAACAAGGGCCCCTTATCTCTAGGGAAGCAGGTCAGTGCAGTCATGTATGTGCTCTTGGAGATGGGCCCCAGTCTGTAGAGAACACTGGTGTGTGGCCTCACCTGGAGGGTTTGTTAGAGCCCTGCGTGCTGGGTGGGGCACAGACTTGGTGCCTCTGGAGCCATGCTGATGCAGCTTGCTCAAGGACCACCTCCACAAGTGGAGGGGTGGAGCGTGTCTGGACAAAGAACCAGGTTATGGCATAATCTGTGATTGCTGTTTTAAGTTCCTTACAGAGCATGATCAGTTGGTTTCTTGGTCAAAAGCTACTTACTGATTTTTTAAGGTATTCTCTTTGATTTTAATATTTGCAATCAGCAGTTCCTCAGTAGCACTTCCTGGGTGTCACTGGCTGGGCCCGAGGCCTGGGATTGGTACACATGAGTAGGGGAACGACTCTGCAGCCATGTTCCCCATAAGTAACCCCTGGCCTGCAGGAGTCACCCTCCTTGCTGGCTAAGGAGGCGAGCTGCAAGTGGCTGCAGTGACCTAGGTTGAAAGTATACTTCCAGGCAGGTGCAGCAGCGCATGCCCGTGATCTCAGCCACTCGGGAGATGGAGGCAGGAGGATTGCAGGTTTGAGGCCAGAGGCAGCTTGTGTTTCAAGATAAAAAAAGTAAAACTGGGCTAGGGTGCAGCCCAGTAGTAGAGCACTTGCAAAGTATGTGCGAGACCCTGGCTTCAACCCCCAAGTACTACCAAAAATAAGAAGTACTTCCAATGACAACACTTACTCATTACTTGTGGTGTGCTGAGCGAGCAGACGGAATTTCTCTTTGTCAGTTTCAGTTCCTTTTTCAGTACTTTGCAGGGCTCCAACAAAATTAAGTAGGCCTTTAAGCCTCAGGTCTCTAAAGGAAAGGTTGCCCGGATTGAGTTTACCTCTGCCTGGGACCCTCTTGAGAAGAGGTAGTAAGGGGGAGTCTGTAGCTTAGATGGTCCTCAAACAGGGCTCTGTGGCACTCTGGATCCTTTCCTCCTTCACACTTAATGACAGACACATTGAGAGTGCCACTTGTCCTGTCAAGGGAAGCAGCTCACATGGTAGGTGGCCTTGTGTCTTGACTCCCTTCCGCCTCCATAGGGGAAGCAGCTCTTTCCCCATGAGCAGGGGCTCATGGATCCTGCTGTGCCTCAGCACCAGCAGAGGGCTGATCCCTCAGGAGGTCTCAGCCATCGTTGGTGGGCACAGTTAAGTGGATTCTCTAACAAGGACCTTGCCACCATTCGGCTTATGTGTAGTCATTTAGTTTAGGAGATAATCCAATAGTAATTCCAACTGGGTCCTAAGGATTCAGCCATCATGTCACTTTTCTTTCTTCATGTTGTTGTTGTTGTTAGGTGCTGTCGAGTCGGGTCCGACTCATAGCGACCCTCATAAGGTTTTCAATGGCAGACTTTTTCGGGATTGCCTTGGGAGTGGATTGCCATGACCTTCTCCCATGTTTGCAGTGCTGGTAATTGAACTTGGGACCTCAGAAATAGCAGAGCAGCGCTCTACCAACTGAGCTAAATCCCAGCCCACTTTCTTTCTTCATAAAGGCTGTTAATTGGTTCTGAATGAAACAAGAGTACAGTCACCTCACAGTATCCATGGGCCATTGATTCCAGGACCCACATGGATACCAAGACCCACAGAAGCTCAAGTCCTTTGTATAAAATGGTGTGGTGTTTGCATATAAGGCATGCATATCTTCCCACGTACTTTACATTATCTCTAGATTACTTATACCTAAAATAATGTAAATGCTATGTAAATAGTTATGCTACATTATTTAGGAAATAATGACAAGAAAAGTGTCTGCGCTTAGTACAGATGCAGGATTTTCTTCCCTGAACATTTTCAGTCTGCATTTTGTTGAATCTGCAGATATGGAGCCCATGGATGCAGAGGGACAACTATAAAGGATTTTCTTATGTTTGTCTAAAAAAAATCCCGGCTGCTCTATGCAGAAGAGAAGCAAGATGCAGAACACTTAACACTTCTTTGTTTTTGTCTGAGAAAGTGTCTGTGCCCCTGCCCGAAGTGGAAAGGCCCAGGGTCCTGACTCCTGCAGAGGAGCCGAGCAGGTGTATGGACAAAGGGGAAGAGCAAGATGTATCCGATCCAGAGGGAAAGAGGAACGTTTTCAACAAATAGGTCTAATTTCTTTGAATTGGTTTAGAAATTACCATTCTCTGTAAGTGCGGTGGTGTGTTAAATGCATACAGAAAAATGTGTATTGCCGAAAAACTGGAACATTGTCTTCTCAAAGAAAGAAAACATTTTAATAGACTTTTCTTATTTGGGGGTTATTAGGGAGTGTCCTTGTGGTCCATCATTGATCCGATTCGGAGGGAAAGCAAAAGAATATTCACCAAGGGCAAGAATTCGTTCCTGGATGGGGTAAGTGTCAGCGCAGAAATGTTCTTTTTCATTGCCCAAGTCAGGGGCAACTTTCTCTTGGTACCAAAACCAAGAGTCTAAGAACTGGGTTGCCTTATTCTAAAACTCAGTATCAGCTCTAGGTTTCTTCCTCTCCTTGAGGAGTGCTCCTTGCGTGGCAGATTGATCAGAATGTAGTGCCTAGCTTCCCATTTAGTTCCCGAATTGAGCTCTCTTCTAGGTTCTTGGGTCCATCCTCTTACTCCTTCTATGATCTTTGGGTCCGTTTGCTTACGGTTACTTCTCTTCTCTTCTAGTATAGTCCAGATCCTTAGCACACATTTGAATTTCTGCAGCTTCTCAGCTGACCTTCCTGGCTAGGGTCTCTTTCCCGTGGCCCATATTCTTTTGTGGCCAGATGATCTGTCACTTGATCTGAACTGATCAATGCCATTTTCCATTAGCTAGATAGACTGATTTCTCTGAGTTTCACCTCCCTAGTGAGACGTTTGACACTGAGAGCAGTCATGTTCTGCTTCTTAACCTTCCTCACTGATTGAATCAGGACCAAATGCACAAGCAGCGTTTTAATACTCGCCAGTGTGCTTTCATTCCAGGTATGAGCTGCCTTTTGACAGGCATGACTGGATCATCAACCGTTGTGGGACAGAAGTTAGATACGTGATTGATTACTACGATGGTGGCGAGGTCAACAAGGACTACCAGTTCACTGTCCTGGATGTGCGTCCCGCCTTTGATTCGTTCTCAGCAGTATGGGACAGAATGAAGGTTGCTTGGTGGCGCTGGACTTCGTAACCACTGTTTTATTTGTGATGGAAAAATATAACCTATTTTTTTCTGAGAGATACAGTAAACTATTTTCCCCAAAGTGAATTGCACTCCCGATGTCCCAGGAACTGCAAGCGGGTAATAACACTTGATCTTCCACTCAGTATAGGGTGCCATGCTCCGTTGACTTTTGAGTCGTGTTTTGCCTTGCAGTTTAGAGCAGATCATTTAACTTTTTTTCCACTTGATTTAAATGGGAAGCAGCCCCTCAGCTTTCCTGTCACCTGTGTTTCATTTGGAAAAGTTTGAACATCTGAAAAAGCTTTTATAAAGTCATAAAAGCTGCTTTTTTGCTTACTGTTTTCTCAGGAATATTTGAAATGTAAAACCTGAAAATCAGGGGGATGCTTATGAGCTTTTACCTGGTCAAATCTTCTAAGACTGTTCTTTATAAATAAGAAGCACTTATGCTTGTTAAAACATGACCAGCATTTCTGAGTCCCTATAATTTAGTAATAACCCTGAACAAAATGCAGAAATATACACAGAAATGTTCTCAGCAAGACTAAGATGTGTTTTAGCTCTGCAGATTCTCATTTATATGAATTTTTTAGACCACATCTTTTGATAGAAGTTTCAGTTCACCGTGAGGTGATACTGCGTTTGCTTTGGAACACGTATTTTAACTTGTAAACAATTTCCCTTTTAATTCCTGTTGTTCTAATGTGTAACTGCTTCCAAAAAACAGTTCTTATTGTCCCTGGTGTTTGATAAGTTGTCCCAACTTTGAGTCCCATTCCATTCCTTCTCCCTCAGCTGGCCTAATCTAGACCTGGAAAGCCTGGCTCTGGTCACTGCCAGTGATGAGCATATTTGGCTGGGTGTGGAAATTAACAAGAATAGTTCACTCAGACATAGAATGTTTGCATTAATTCACTGTCCCAATCTTTAAAGGAAGCTGTTTTAAGTTTGCTGGTGAAGTTCTTACCAGTAACCCATAAACTGGTTGTTATAAAAGCATGTTACAAATGACTGTTCTATTTCTAAAGTGTTGGTAATATTAAATCACTTCATTTATCTGGAATACTGTAGTGTTAAGTTAGTGGATGGAGTTGACAGCATTCAATGACTTTGGTTTGGATTTCTTTGTTGTATCAGTTTTGTTTGAAGTTTCAAAAATCCAGCAACCTTGAGTTCTACATGACAAAATATTCGTATATTTTTAAATAAAGCTGATGGTTAACAGGTTTTGAAAACCCTTTCAGAGTAACTGTATCGTCGCTAATTGTTCTTCAGACACACAAGCTTTACAAAAGTAATGCTAGAGCTTCTCCACTCGAGGCAGCCATTTTCTCATGTGTTAAGCACATTTTTAATTGTCCCATTCAGCACAGACTTGGAGTGACGGGTCTTTGTAGGCGAGTGCTGGTTAAACAAGACAGTGTCTCTGTGCTTGCCACCAGCTTCTCCTCAGACTGTCTCCTTTCTTGCAACCCTTTTTATTTAGGATACACGCTCTCTGCAGTTCCAAGGAGGGCGATGGCCTTGCACTTGTTCTCCACTGCATGGTAAGCTGCTTTCTCCTGTTTACTTGCCTATGTTCAGCCAGCGTTTATCAGATGACAGGTAGGTGTCAGGTCTCTGCCCAGTGTAGAGGGTACACAAAAAAAGGCATAGTCCCTGCTCTCAGGGACAGAGTGGGAACAACGTCTACATAAGAACAACATGGCAATGTTAATGTGGCCACAGCCTGTGCAAAGGGCCAGAATCAGCTGAGTCACTGTGTTTGTGAGAGAAAGAGTTTGAGCTAATTCTGCAAGGAAAGGAAAACCGTGTCCGAGTGGATAGAAGCAGGGGAGAACATTTGAGACCCTTGGAATGGAAAGGTGGAATTACGTCCTGTGCGTGGGAATGGAGAGTCTTCTGTACATGGCCAGAATAGGGGCTTGCATGTTGGGGAGAGAAGCCGCAGATGGATGAGACTGGACCAAGGAGTGTGTCATTGTCATCAAAGAACTTAGACTTTGTCCTGTAGATCAGAGGAGTGGAGAGCCTCACTCGTTTTTAAGCAGTGGCCGACTCTGACAAGATGAGCATTTCCAAACTGTAGATGGCGGTAGCGTGCAGGGAGAGGCTCCAGGCTGTTCCCTTCATCCAGGAGGAAGGGGAGAAGAGCCAGAATAATGCAGTGGGGATGGGCCAAGGGGGACATGGGCACCAGGACCATGAGACCGGGATCCCAGGAGAAGCTTTGGATGTGAGCAGGCAGGAGGCCCCCTGGCTGAAGAGGTGAGCCCTGGGAACCTGGCTGAGTGTAGCAGTGGAGTCATGCGCTTGATCCTTTAGCACTGTTCAAGCACCCCAGGCCACATAGAGCATCAGGCTGGTCACTGGGGACCAGGTGGGAGATCAGGGCTAGAGATTTGGGTTGACAGACTTAGCAAACAAATTCTCAGTTCAACTTCAATGTCAAATAAATGAAGACTCTCTTTTTACTATAAGCACTTCATTGTACTCAAGGAATCTGTACATGGACCAGGAGGCAGTCATTTGAACAGAACAAGGAACCACTGCTTGGTTTAAAGTCAAGAAAGGTGTGTGTCAGGGCTGTATCCTTTTACTGCTCCTCTTTAATCTCTATGCTAAGCAGATAACACAAGAAGCTGGACTTTATACAGAAGAATGTGGCATCATGATTGGAGGAAGACTCACTAACAACCTGCATTATACAGATGACACAGCTCTCCTTGCTGAAAGTGAAGAGGATTTGAAACATTTACTGATGAAGATCAAAGAACACAACCTTCAGTATGGATTGTGCCTTGGCATCAACAAAATAAAAATCCTTACGACTGGATCAGTAAGCAACTTCATGATAAATGGAGAAAAGATTGAGATTGTCCAAGATTTTGCTTTATTTGGTTCTACAATCAACACCCATGGGAGTAGCAATCAAGAAATCAAGACACGTTGCATTGGGAAAAACTGTGGCAAAAGACCTCTTTAAAGTATTAAAGAATAAGGATGCCACATTCAAGATGAAGATGTACCTGATTCATGCCATGGTATTTTCAGTCACATCATATGGTTGTGAAAGATAGAAGTTGAATAAGGGAGACAGGAGAAGAATTGATGCTTTTGAATTATGATGTTGGAGACGATTATTGAGTATACCATGGACTGCCAAAAGAACCAACAGATCTGTCCTAGAAGAAGTGCAATTAGGGTGCTCCTTGGAAGCAAGGATGGCTAGACTATGTCTTACATATTTTGGACATGTTGTCAGGAGGGACCAATCCCTGGAGAAGGACATCATGTTTGGAAAAGTGGCGGGTCAGTGAGAAAAAGGAAACCCTCAACTAGATGGATTGACACAGTGTCTGCAACAATGGGCTTAAACAAATATTGTGTACTTGGCACAGAATCAGGAAGCATTTCATTCTGTTGTTGCTTGGATCTCTAAGAGTGAGACCCAATTCAGCGGCACCTGACAACAACAACATGCCCCATGCAAAAGATCAGAGAATGAATCATTTTGAGTGTATGTTCCATATTTTACATGGGGCATATTAACACGTGATCTGTTGTTTAGCACTCAAATTGAACTTAGTGCCCTGTATCTGTTTTTGTTTAGAGGTGCCAAGGTCAAGTGCTCTGTAACCTAAGCCCATCTGTCCCTACCCTTCCAGATAATAACAGAACCTATGCCTGGGCTGTGGCACTTTCAGTACTGAACCAGGGATGTTACTAGGCAAACCAGAATGAGTTGGTCATCCCAGACTAAAGAGATACTGGTTGTGTTGAATTTGAAGAATCTCCTGACTCTTCTGCGTCTTCGTGGATTGAGGGCCATGTCAGATCAGGGGCCTGTACCCCAGAGACCCCTCCTTGCTGCTCAGCGTCTCCAGGCTGCCATCTGTCATCATGAATGAGCCAAAGAATTCCAGCCTTTATCAGAACTCTCCTTTGGTTTGTATGGTTTTCTCTTGAAGAACATTTGCTGCTGATTTAGGCTTGTTTTAAGAGTCTGTCTGGTCATGTCCTGTTTTAATCTCTGTGTGACTCTTCGGTAATCTCCTTTCTTCTCAGTTCAGTAAATCTACCTCCTGCAGTTTACTTATCAGACCAACAGACACCATGGGCCTGGACTTCTTTCTGATGTCTCTTTATATTTAATCCTAACGCTGTCTCTCTGCCAAGCAGATGTGTATTAAAATGTGCATAAGAAGCAAGCTGGGCTTATTTAGAAACCTTCTCAATTTTCACACACCCCATTGGTATAAGAGTTTTTTCTTCTATAAAAACCCACAACAAACATATGTTAATCACTAGAGGGACTCAAGATAAATGTGTATTTGTCCATTTCTACCATCACCATTCTGGCCCCTTTGCCAGAGACCCCAAAACAGTGACTGAGTAGTTGTAGGCATGGAGACATCTGAGTATGTTGTAACTTTCTTCTTCCTTCTAAGATTGCTTTGCTCACAAAGGAATGAATGAGGTGAACAGCCTGGTAAAGGGGCTTTGTCCAGTTTGTCAGAGATTATATCCCATGTTCTAGGGTGTTATTAAAAAACCTCAGTTGTGACTCGGATCTGTGAGTCTCGTGTGCATTTTAAAAACAGCTTATTTTCAATATGATAAAGGCATCTAAGAAACAAGGTTTCACTCACTAAGCTAAAGATGCAGCCAGGAGGCTTAAATGGACAGAGAGAAAGGCAAGCTGCATACTGAGATATATGCAAAAGACACTCTGAGCTCTGTTTTCTGTATTGCCTCTTTTATATCTGATGAACAGATGGGCATACTCTTATTATCTTTTTTGACAAATATTAACCTCATTTGATCTGAAAGTTTTAAAAAATGTGGTGGGAAAGGGGTCCCACATAGCACCTGGTCTAGTCCAGAAGGGAGAGGAAGAACTGGTCAGATCTTGGTCAAATTCAAAGCAAGAAGTAGGATGAAAGTTAAGTGACACAGAAAAGTTACCTTTGATCCACAATGAACTAGCATCTGCTCTAGGTCTTGCTTACACCTCCCTGTGGTCACCCAGGAAGAGGAAAGGTCTGCAGACAAATCCTTCCGAGTCAGAGCCAGTAGCGGAAGTGGTGGGTCCCATGGCAGAGCCTGAAGATCTCAAGCAATCTCCAAGTGTGCAACATGCCATGCCATGTCTTCAGTTTATCATTTAGGCCCTGTGGCAAATTAGACATCTAAGACCTAGAGAACAGATGCAACTTACAAGGATTGTGCTGGGGAACACCCACCCAACAGGTGGGAAACCTGAATTTCAGTGATGTGGAAAATCAATTTCTCAGCAACAATTAAGAAAATCAGCCTTTACTTGCCATAGATAATTACGAATTTCTAAATGCTTCAGTGTCACTGAGTTGATGTCCTCAACCCATCCAATGTTTAAAAAAATAGCTCCTTAACTATAAATGGGTATGAATCAAATTGGCATCATTGATTTTACTTGGACTTGTGGATAGTGAAATGTATGGAACCAGGCGTGAGCTCATCTATTAGATTTAAAGTCAAGGAACAAAGATCTGGTTAACTTTTTATTTATCATGGCACAAGATAGAAGTTTAAGAAATGTCACTGAAAAACATCATTGACATGAAAATTAAGAGTAGCACGTTTTATTTTAAAAACTTTTTCTATGATACATTTTCCCTTCTGAAGTGAAAAAAAAATCAAAATACTGAAGCGAATTGCCACCTGCTGGTCAAAAGTGGTTTTGCAGTTGAAAAACTTCAAATTACTGAAGCACAATAGGAAAACTGTATGTAAGGTACACAGAAAATTGCCAAAGAAAACATCTCAACCTTTGGCACAATGTAAATACAAAGCTCTAGTTTTTTTCTCCCCAAATGTGATGTACTTTACAAAGAATTACATGTAATTTGGCTAATACTGATTCTGGGGACAAAGAGAAAGACAATGTTCTAGAATTTGAATGTGTACTTAGATTCTTAAACACTTTATACTTGGATTCCAGTTTGCAGTTTTGAAAAATACATAAAATTATACATTATAAATATATATTATATATGGTCTATATAAAATTGAATTTGACCTAAAATGGGACGGACAACTTCTTAATTACTCTTTGTTAGGCACGGCCTTTCTCTTGTTTGATTAACTGAATCCTTTCTAAACAGGTTCTAAAAATATACTTCATAATGTATCAAATTTAATATTTCCCTTGAAACGTATTCAATATGAAAAAGCATTCAGTGACTATGATTTTCATATCTCACTACTATATAAAAATATGGCTTCTCATATTCTGTTTTGTTCCATTAGTATTTTTCTTAGGCATTTAAGGGCTGTCCCCAGTTAAAAAGCTATGACGAAAGCACAGAAACCTGCTTGTGCATATTCTAGAACACTCTATAGAATTTCATTACTTAATATATCTCATGGTGTAATATAAGTGAAGTGACTTTTTAAGACTGTTCCTTCTGTCTTCTCTCAGTGAATATATCGATTATTATACGTAATCTGTTACAGAATATACAATACTCAAAACTGAAGACACATAAATACAATGAAGCTCTATCAAAGTAGGAGTTTGATCCTCTACAGAGCCGATGTGGGCAGTTTGGGGTTGGCAGTTGGCAGGTTTTGTTTTTTTCCTAAGGCTGGCTACGCAGTAGAATCCTACTCTAAATGGCAAGGGTGTAAGTGCTCTGCATCTGTGAGTGGACTGTTTTCTCTCGTGTTGCTTTTTCGAAGTGTAGAGGAAGAGCAATGAGGAAGTGTCCAATTGTCCGGGGGGAACTTGGTGGGTCTGAGTGGAAAGAGGACATGGGCGGTGGGCAGGCTCATACCAGCGTTTCCGGGAGGGCATCGGGGTTGTCGGTGGACAGGAGCTCCCAGATCTGCCACCGCTCTCGCTGCCAGTCGAGCCAGCTGGCCTCCCCCGAGTTCTGCGTGTCCTGCTCGCTGGCTGGGAGGGAGTAGGCGCTGCGTTTTTGCTGCGTGGCAGGATGCGGTCGCTCCGGTGGCTGGCCTCCCTCTTCCTCTGCAGTTCCTGAGCCCTCCTTGGGCCTCTGGAGCCTCCACAAGGGAGGCTCCGGAGGCTGCTGGGCCAATGGCACTGCGGGCTTCCCCGGCCCTGGGTAGGGAGGAGGGGGCCTCTTGTCATCCCTGCCACTCTCCCGAGGTCTCTGGTAGGAAGGCTGGGCCCGGCCCCTGCCCCGGCCCCGGCTCCGTAGCCAGGCCGCGTCCAGCTCGCCCTCGCCCTCGGGGAGGTCATCGGCTCCGCTCAGGGTCAAATGCGGCTCGGACCTGGCTGCTGGCCGCCCGCCTCCCGTGCCACTTCCCAGGATGTGGGGAGTGCTGCAAACCCGCGACACGGGAGGGTGGACACTGCAGTACGTCACGGTGGCCGCCGTCTGAGTCCTCCGGATGATGTGAGTGCCACTGTCCAGCTCTGTGGGGCTCCCCTGCCACCGGGGCCAATTCAAAGACAGGTTCCCTTGAGAAAGGGAACAGGACCCCGGGCGGAGGGAGCTGCTTTCAAAAATGTCACCATAGGAACCTGGAAGCCAGAGAAAGGCAAGAGGGAATTAGTTTGCAGAACTCTGCCCCCCCAGTTGACGATGAGCGTCCTGTTCTGTTCTGTCCACTGCCAACTTCTCCAACGGAGAAAGCACAGTACCACCTTAGCTGCTCCTACCTAAAAATACCCTCCTAGCAAAAGAGACGACAGATTCTCCTGAGTATGGACACAATTCATGTGGCCACTCCAAATACACAGGCCTAGACTCTGACAGGTTAGCTGAGCTGTCAAACTCCATTAAACAGTTTTGTCTCCAACCTAGGTTTCAGGAAAGGAAATGGAAGGAAAGATAGTCACAGATGGGCATATTTGGGTGAAAATCCTATGCATAGTTTTTTTTTTCCTTTTCTCTATTTTCAGCATTTTCCAAATATTGGACAAGCATGTAAAATGCTAGAACTTGTAAAAATGAAAGAAAGTTAACTCTTAAAGGAAATGCAGTGAAGTTGAAAAGTAACACACTACCTGTCATTCCTGGGTCTTTGGCTCCACTTTTCAATGTTGAATGCCAAGTTCCCCAGATATTGAAAGGCTCCTCTGACATATCTAGGAAAAAGAGCATAAGACAGGGCATGGCACAAAATGAAATTTTAAGGGCAAAACCAATAAAGAAATATTTGTATGACATCTCTTCAGCGCAAAGCACAGTATTCAAGATTACATTTAGATGCAAAACAGTACAATTCAGACCTGCTTTTGAAAAGGCTTATTCCATTGGGGATGTACAAAAAAGCTCTATGCCAGGGTTGTGGCATCCAGAATAAGGGCCCCTCAAAGATGCCTGTGTCATAATCCCCAGAACCTGGAAAAATGCTATACTTAAAAAGCAACTGCAGATGCAATCGAAGTAGGGTGATTTGCCTTTATGACCTGGGTGGGCCCAATATTATCCCAAAGGTCCCTTAAAAGGAGGAGACAGGGGAGGAGCTACTGCTGTTTCTGGCTTCAAACATGGAGGAAAGAGCCATAAGACAAGGACTACAGAAGCCTCCAGAAACTGGGAGAGGTAAGGGATCCAGTTGTTTCCTAGAGCCTCCAGAAGGGAAGGCAGCCCTGGGTACCCAGTTGACTTCTGACTTCGAAAACCATAAGATAGCATATTTTTGTGGTGGGTTAAGCCACTAAGTTTGTCATGGTTCATGCAGCAGTGGGAGGAAACTTGTCTAAGGCACACGAAGAGTGACCGCCTTGCAGGCTCCAACCACATTAATACAACAGTAGCAGCTTTTGAAGTCTCCTCAAGGATCCTCCACTGTTGCTACCTGCAGAGGCCTTTGTGTATGTGGTCTTCATAAAGGCCTCTCGGGCTGGGCAGAAAGAGTCCTGGTGGAAGGTACTGTGTGACACTTTGTTTTTTACCATCTTCTCTACTCCCGGCAATCCACTTATGACTCAGAAACCTAGGTCTACTGGGTGCCTCTGTGGGTCTGGCCGCTCCCAGGCATTATCTCCCTTTGTCCCTAGGCCAGCCTCAGGAGACCATGAGGTGCCCAGCTTAAAGGGACTTGAGGAATGCATGCAAGGTTACACAGCATGGATCAGTAGGGGCTTAGTCCACGCTGAGTGCTGTGGTAAGGACTTTACATGGATTAGCTAATCAAACCCAGTGAATGGGCTGCTTATCATTCTTAGTCTCCACAGCAAAGCCCATCACTCCTTTGAGAACCCACAAGTCAGAAGTGGCAGACCAGGGTTTTGACTCTGAGTCTAGTGCTCTTGTCACTGGATGCTGACACTATTTGGTCCTGGCATGCTGTCTTGTCATGTACGTTTGGCTTGTTCTATTTATAAAAGCGACAGCAGTAATTGGATGACATCTAAGACTAGCAAATATGCAACCCAAACCCACCAGCTAGGACACATACTGGATGCTGGAGGGAGAGAGGTCAGCTGGGTATACGAGTGTCAGCAGGTAGCCAGTAAATGCTCATTGAATTACAGACACATCAAGCAAAGGCCAGATGAGGGCAAAGTCCAAAGCATCCCACGCCCTGCTGTAGGGAGAAATTGGGAGGAAATTGGTAAAAACCCCCAAACTGGGAAAACGGCTAAATCTAGGGAAAATGAAAATAAGTTAGTTGGATGTTTGTACAAAACCCTTCACAAATTTCCCAAACCTGATTGGACAATTGGACTCAATTCCGATTGGCTCAGGCCATTCCGTGGGCAAGCTATATAAGGAGCTGCACTGTGGCAGCTCGACCTTCCTTTTTCCTGGGGACCTTCGACCACCAAGAAGGAAAGACCTTTTTTGCCCGGCCCACGGATGAGGAAACAGCTCTCTCTCTCTGCTCTCTTGCCCTGACCTTCAGTGAGGAAAGAACGCTCTCCCACTGTGACCATCAACAAGAAAAGAACTCACTCTCCACCGAGACCACCAACATGGGAGCATCTGTCTGTGAGGCAATATAAGAGCTGCTAGCACTTAAACCTGTACACTTTGGGTTTTCTCTCCGCCCTGATAAGGGCAGAGAAATAAAGAGCTGTGTGTGCCCCCGCAAGGCAAAAGTGCTCGAGGCTTTTCCTTTCTCCCATCTTGGTGGCGTTCAGAGGGCCGCAGGAGTCGGCGCCCTTCACCAGAGGGTCCCGAGTGAATTGTGTTTAGTATATGTGTGCGCGGCGCCACCACCCATCCAAACATCCGGGCCGGACCTGGAGGCATGCGCCCCACACCCTGCCACATGCCATATACTACAAGGGGGGAGGTGTTTGATTTGGCCAGTGCCCGCCAGGCTCTCCTTACCTTTTCCAAGCCTTGGTCCAGGAGAACTTTCCCTTGACTTTGACTTTGGTGACGGCAAGTGGCCCACCAGCATGTACTGCTCTGGCACTCTGTAAAACTTGTCTGAGCCCCCCGGGGCCCTGTCCTCTTGCATAGCCAGCAGGGAGCGCTCAGACAGCACGGGGGAGTTGTTGTCATAAGGGGAGATATCTCCACTGGAGGCTTTGGTGGAGTCTGTGGATGAATGCCTCCCTCCCATGGAAAAGGAAACTTCCGACGGCAGCATGTCAGGGCTCCTGGCACAATGAGACAATTACAGGAGCGTGAGCATGTTGACAATTAGTGACCCAGTTCAAACAATGTGACCATTACACAGAGGACAGAGGGCTGAAATAAACCTCGTGAGCAATGTTCCAAGTCCACATCAAAAATGGTGTAAGTGTTTCCACTGAATGGCCAGGAGATGGCAGCAAAACACAACAAATGTAACCACAAATAGCAAACTAAGCCAAGGAGGGGGAGGACGAAACGGAGATAGATTCCTGTACGCTTTTTGCCAATGCGCGGCCAGCAGAGGGCACTAAAACCTAAGAGATAAAACCAAAAGGCAGGCAAGGGCGAAGGAGGGAGAGGGTCGGAGTCTGATCCCAGTATTCACCAGTGTATGGCCCATATAGAACAGTAAAATTTAACAGAACAGGCAAATGTCAGCCAGGGTAAAAGAAGATGAACAACTCTAGATCCCTGTATTTGCCAATGTGCATTGCTGAAGTGCCTTGGGGACTGAGGGCAAATTCCATTTAAAAAATAAAGCCTGACGCTCATTATTTATTAAATAAGGAAAAACTGGTAGATAACTCTTGTCTTCCTCAATATCCTGAATTTAGAATAATTTCAGATAAAACTATGGTTGACACTTGAAGTTCATCATGGCTTTGTGGATGGCTTTTCTTCTCCCTCAAAATATTTAAGAGAAGTAAATTCAACCTTCTGCCTTGCAAAATCATGTTGTTGTTGATTCATGTTAAATATATTTAAATACAGTGGGCTCTTTGATGGTCGTGTTTTGTGTCTTTAAATGCAGTAGATGCTTAATGATGACTATATATATATATATATATATATATATATAATCTTTTCTGCCACCTTTTTATACATGAAGCATTTATTCCCACCAGTCGCATTGCCCTCGATTCTACAAGGCACTAGTGCTTTTAAAAAATTTGATATATGTCACATAATTAGCATACCATTAGCATATATACATGAGTTGTCACAGCAACAGAAACAGTGAAAATGTAAATGGAACAGGAACACGAGAACTTCAGGAACATGAAAAGACTGGGCAAAGTCTTACCTGGAAACATCTCTATTTTCTACCTTCCTCAACACAATGGCCCTGACATCTTAAAGGGAAATGATCACAGGGTGATTGAAGGTTCCAGAACCCGCTTCTGTCCACCCCCTCCCAACACACACACCACCCTCCTTTGCTTCTCTTTATTAGTCTTTGCTTTTTTTGGTGGAATTTTTCAAAATGAATCCTTTGTGGTCTTAAGGTAAACACACTCCTGAGCAATCCTTTCCTAAGCAAATGGTTTTGTGCATGCAAAATGGAGGAGGTACACACACGGGTTTCCAGCATGGGAAAGCATCCCAGCATTTGTGACACGCCATGCCTGTCACTGAGGCAGCCAGGGCTGGAGCATTTTTGCTGAGAACATTTTCTACCCACATGGAATAAATAAGTCCTTTCCTTGCTTCCTCTTTGAACTGATATCAGACATTCTTGTGAGCAGGAGCCAGAGGACAGCCATGAGGATGATTTTCCAGACCTTTAGGCCTCTAATGAATTCAAAGAAAAAAAAAATCAAAGGAACTTAACTATTTCTGTGGGGTAGTGGGGAGAAAACCAACCACCATATCTAATTGAAGGAAAAAGAAAAAACCTTTCTTAATTCTAGCTGAGGGCACAGAAAACAAATTGGACACTAGTCTGTTGTCATAGGGCATGACTCAGGTTGAGTAAAGTTTATTGTGAAAATGAAAAAGTAAAATGTGTTGAACTAACATGGAACTCAGCTCAGAATCAGGGTTCCATGTTCTGACGAGGGCTAGAAATCATATTGGGGTAATAGCATTTGGTTTCATTTCTCAGTTGACATTTTTCCAGTCATTAATGAAAATGTCTTATATTTACACAGTAAGAATAAGTCATGGTTTTATAACAATAATAGTGAGTACAAAAAGCCTTATTTTATGGGATTATTTTAAAAAGAATCAAGTCAATACATGAGCCAAAGCAAAACAACTAACAAGGCTATGAATATTTTGTTTTGGTCTTCTCTCCTCATATTGGGAAGAACATGTCCATTTGCCATACTGTGGCCTGTGGGTTGCTGTGATGCTGAAAGCTATGCTACTGTTATTTCACATACCAGCAGGGCCACACATGGGGGGCAGATTTTAGCTGAGCTTCCAGACTAAGACAGACTAGGGAGCAGGATCTGGAGGCCAACTCCCAAAACAATTAGCCATTGAAAACCCTATGAATAGCAGAGAAACACTTTTAGATATAGTGCTGGAAAATGAGCTTCCCAGGTTGGAAGGCATTCAAAAGATGACTGAAGAAGAGGTGCCTCCACAAAGTAGAGACTACATTAATGACCGGAATGGAGTAAAGCCCCAGGGACCTCTACTTGCTGATGTGGCATGACTCAAAATGAGGATGTAAACATTCAGTAATAATTAGAACATGGGAATGTATGCAGTATGAATCTAGGAAAATTAGAAATTGTCAAAAGTGAAATAGAGCACATAAACTCTGACATTCTAGGCATCAGTGAGCTAAAATGGACTGGCAGGGGCCATTTTGAATCAGTTCACCATATGGTCTACTATGCTGGGAATGACAGATTAAAGAGAAATGGGGTTGCATTCATTATCAAAAAAAGACATCTCAAGGTCTGTCCTTAAGTACAATACTGTAAATGGTAGAATAAGATCCATATGCCTACAAGGAAGGCCACTTAATGTGACGATTATTCAAATTTACACACTCATCACTAAGGCTACAAATGAATATAGAGAAGATTTTTTTTACCAGATTCTGTAATCTGAAATAGATCAGATGTGCAATCAAGATGTATTGATAATTACTGGTGAAAGGAATGCAAAAATTGGAAAAAAAGAAGAAGGCTTAGTAGTTGGAAAATATGGCCTTGGTGACAGAAATGATGCTGGAGATCACATGATAGAATTTTGTCAGACCAATGACCTTTCCATTGCAAATACATTTTTTCACCAACATAAATGGTGACTATACACATGGACTTCACCAGATGGAACATACAGGAACCAAATTGACTACATTTGTGGAAAGAGATGATGGAAAAGCTCAATATCACATGTACAATAAAATCAGATGCTGATTGTGGATCAGACCATCAACTGTACATATGCAGTTTCAAACTGAAACTGAAGAATATTTAAAAAAATGTATGAAAGCCAAGGTATGACCTTGAGTATATCCCACCTGAGTTCAGAGTCTACCTCAAGAACAGACTTGATGCATTAGGCAATAATGATCAAAGAACAGATGAGTTGTGGCATGACATCAAAGACATCATCCATGAGGAAAGCAAAAGATTATTAAAAAGGGAGGAGAAAAGCAAAAGACTAAATTACATGTCAAAAGAGGCTCTAAACTTGTCCATGAATGTTGAAGAGCTAAAGTAAAAGGAAGACATGATGAAATTAAGGAGCTAAACAGAAGATTTCAAAGGGCAGCTCAAAAAGACAAAATTAAATGTTATAATGACATGTGCAAAGAGTTGGAGACAGAAAACCAAAACAGAAGAACACACTTTTTTCTCAAGCTTAAGGAACTGAAGAAAAAATTCAAACCTCAAGTGGCAATAGAGGATTCTACAGGGAAAATATTAAATGATGCAGGAAACATCAAAAGAAGATGGAAGGAGAACACAGAGTCATTATACAAAAAAGAATTTGGAGATTACCACCCATTTCAAGAAGTTGCATATGAAGAGGAACCAATGGTATTGAAGGAGGAAGTGGAAGCTGCCTTGAAGGAACTGGTGAAACATAAGGCTCCAGGAATTGATGGAATATCAGTTGAGATGTTGCAACAAACAGATGCAGCACTGGAGGTACTCACTTGTATATAGCAAGAGATTTGGAAAACAGCTACCTGGCCAACTTACTGGACAAGATCCATATGTGTACCTATTCCCAAGAAAGGGGAGCCAACCGAATGTGGATATTATCACACAATATCATTAATATCACACAGAAGTAAAATTTTGCTAAAGATCATTCAAAAGTGACCACAGCAGTACATATAGAGAGAACTGGCAGAAAATCAAGTCAGATTCAGACCAGGGCCTGGAACCAGGGACATCATTGCTGATGCCAGATGGATATTAACCAAAAGCAGAGAATACCAGAATGAAGCCTATCTATGTTTTATTGGCTATGCAAAGGCATTTGATTATGTGGATCATAACAAATTATTGATAACATTGAGAAGAATGGGAATACTAGAGCACCTAATTGTACTCATGAGGAATCTGTGCATGGACCAGGAGGAAGTCATTCAGAGAGAACAAGGAAACACTGCCTGGTTTAAAGTCAAGAAAGGTGTGCATCAGGGCTGTATCCTTTCACCATACCTTTTCAATTTGTATGCTGAGAAAATAATCCAAGAAGCTGGACTTTATGAAGAAGAATGAAGCATCAGGATTAGAGGAAGACTCATTAACAATCTGCGTTATGCAGATAATATAACTCTGCTTGCTGAAAATGAAGAGGATTTGAAACATTTACTGATGATGATCAAAGAACACAGCCTTCAGTATGGATTGCACCCAATATCTACATAACAAAGGTCTTTGCAACTGGGGCTGTATACAACTTCATGATAAATGGAGAAAAGATTGAGTTTGTCTTAAGATTTTGCTTTACATGGTTCTATAATCTTCACCCACAGAAGCAGCAGTCAAGAAATCAAAAGACACATTGCACTGGGAAAAGCTGTTGCAAAAAATCTCTTTAAAGTGTTGAAAAGATGTCACATTGAAGATGAAGGTGCACCTGACTCATGCTATAGTATTTTCAGCTGGATCATATGGTTGTGACATCTGGACATTGAATAAGGGAGACAGGAGAAGAATTGATGCCTTTGAATTATGGTGCTGAAGACAATTATTGAATATACCATAGACTGCCAAAGGAACCAATAGATATGTACTAGAAGTGCAACCAGAGTGCTCCTTGGAAGTAAGGATGGCTAGACCGTGTCTTACATATTTTGGACATGTTGTCAGGAGGGACCAATCCCTGGAGAAGGACATCATGCTTGGGAGAGTTGCAAGTCAATGAAAAATAGGAAGGCCCTCAAATGGATTGACTCAGTGACTGCAACAATGGGCTTAAACATAAAAAAGATTGTGTGCCTGGTACAGAATAAGGGAGTGTTTCATTCTGTTGTACATAGGGTCGTTACGAGTCCAACTCGAGTCCATTGCACCTAACAAAAACAACAATCAGGAAGAAATTTTAGAAACATATTGTAACTCACAGAGACCATAATAATTCTGCCTCATGTCTTTCTCCGCTTCTTCCCAAATTTATAAAAGAGAATACACTCAACAAAATGTTGTACGTTGCAGATTGAGTCAGGAGTTATATGCACAAAGAAAGTTATCTCATGGAGAAAATCTCTCCTAAGTGTTCATACCAAGGACATTTGGGTTTCTACTGAGCGACTAGGTTATTTTTACCCTATGGAGCCATGAGTCATGTAATAAATAATGTATTTCTGTCTGCAATGACTGCTAAAAGACTCAGAGGAAATGGAGTTGCGTTTTGGAGCTGGGGGCTGCCTTTGTGTATTTTGCATTGCAACTTCGTGTTATCTTATCTCTCTTTCCATTGCTTTCCTTTCCCTTGCCTCTCAAATTACTTATTATGATATTGTTCCACTTCACATACTTTTTGAAGTTGCTTCAGAAAATTGTTTGTGGCCTGAGGTAAGGACAGGGAAATCATACTTACATAGGTTGCTGGAGATTGCAGAAATGACAGTATGCCTTTAGCATTTAGTTTGGTGAAAACGAAACGAGATACAAGGACAATTAAGAATAATAACAAAATTAACTGAAGTTGCTCCTCCAAGTTTTCCTCCATTTTCATAGCCCTTATTGGATCTGTTGGAATACAGGGGAGAGAGGAGGAGGAGGTGGAAACCCATTGCCTCTTTCCTCTTTTCTTTTTGTTGACGTTGCAAAGTTTCATTGGAGGTTCAGGAAATGAGAAAGTGTACTTCCCATGCTGGCAACATCCTCATCACTTAGGAACTTGCTGGAAATGTACATTCTCAAGCTACGTTCTGGACCCACTTACAGAACTAGCTACATCATTTGTTGGAGCTTAGTGCAAAATAAGGATGTGGGGCATCATGCTAAAAAAAAAAATGAGGAATTTCAAGATGGCACCAGAAAACCAGTGAAACAAATATGGGCCCCATCTGAAGGCGAGGCTGCCGCTCAGGTCTCTAGCTCTGCCTATTGAAAGTGGCCCTCTGGGGTAGGGACAGCCAACTGTATTTACAGACGACCAGCAGGAGATTCTGATAAAATGTATATTTGTGAACCTCTACCAAACCTTTCTTCCCTGGCTCAATCTCTAGATGTGGCAATGCACTAAGGATTGGCTAAGAGATAGATCAGGAGGGAAGCCCCAGATGGTGGTCCAAGCCGTAATGTTGACTGGACCAGAGGTGAATATAGTGGCCCTGCCTTTGGGGTGGCTGGGCCTCAGCTACAGGAGGGAGGGTAAGTGTGCCCATTGCTGCTGATTCCTGGACCTCTTCTGTCCTCCATGTGCAGGATTCAACCAATAGAATGCATCTGATTGTGGATCAGAACATGCTGAGGTAAGAGGAAGGCAGAAGAGGCCAGTCTGATTTTCTCTGCTCTTCTGCTTCAGTCTCCTAAGTCAAGCTACCCAAATGACCACAACTGGGGTCCCAATGAGGGCAGAAATTAGAGAAGGGGGCTGGACCTAATCCCTGGAGATAGAGGTGGATGAGTTGTCTCACAGTAGACACAGGCCATGAACCTTCACGAGATGGCTCATGTCACAGCCAAGGACACAGAGAGAATCATCCAACGGTTGATGATATCTTCCTTTTGCAGCACCCCATTCCTGATATCCCAGCCATGGAAAGGAATACAGTATGAGTACACATCACAAGCAACTTTAGAAATATATGACATAACCCCTTGGCCTGTGATAAGAATAAATGTTTATACAGAGTTTATTATGTGGCAGACCTTGTACTAAGCTACATAATAACTCTTCTTGTTCCTGATTTTAGGCTGGAAGTTAGTAAGAGGAACAGGCACCTGATGAAATAACTTGTCTTTTTAGCAGTAGAAGTAGTAGGGGCTGGGACCCTTCTAAAATTTATTTTGTAAATAGTATTTGATGTTGTTGTAAATCAATAGTAAAATGTTATATTTGGTACTCATAGTTAATGGCCTTTTAAAATGTGTAAACATTTTCTCATCTATCATTTTATTTTCTCATCTATCATTTTATTTTCTCAGCAGACTTCAGAAAGTGGCAACCAAATTTGCCTAAGAACCCATGGCAAAGAGTTGTCAAATCTAGAAAACGACACTCCTCTTTGGGCATCTCTGAAAAAAATGAGACAAGCAGTCACAAATGTCTTCTCTCAGATTTGCCTCTAGGATAATCCAATTCTAAGAAGGCAATTTTGAGTTCAGGGTCCTAAGTAAAAACATTGAAATATTACTGTAGTCATTTACAGAACACATTTACTTTGACCAGTATTTCTTTATATATGGAATAATGCAGAGCATGGAGGGGCCTCTCTGTCTTGGATTTTAATGTAATGTTGGGTGGTTGGTTGCCAGCTGACATGTATTTGGGCCCAAATATGCCCAGTGGCTTCTCTTTCCAGATTTAAGCGTGTAATGGATTGAGACTGGGAGTGTTGGGTGGATGAGTTGTCAGTCAGCATGGGTTTGCCCCCAAGCATGGACATTTTTGCCATTAGCTCCCCAAACCCCAAGACCATCCACAGCATGCATGGCAGATCTCAGCTAACCAAACAGACATGGATGGGCATGGAGAGCAAATCACATTCTCACCCTTAGCTGGTCCCTCCAGGTCAGGGTGTAAACACGGTGGCAGGGTACTGTGGGCAGGCCTGCACTGCAGCTGGAAGCACAGAACTCGTGCTGTGGATAAATGGAAAGCTCCGGCTCAATCACCGGATGTGGCTAGCCCAGCCCCTTGCTGAGCTATCTCAGTGACAAACACTCATGCTCTCTTCATCCTTGGATTAATCAGTCAATTGATAAACTTCAGTCTGTTAGACTCGGAGCTCATAAGCATCTTAGACATGATTAATTGTACTAGGAAAGGAATCCACTGCCATAACAGCTCTGGAATTATGGAGAATTCCACATGAGTCATGCTCAGGGCTGCAAAGCCTCCCTTGTGCAGGGTCCTAGGGAGAGAAAAATCCCATTCCAAAGAGGAGCTAGTGTGGATCTAACCTCCCCACTGAATGATGAAGCCAGCACCCTGGGCATTTGGTGACATTTCTCTCTTCACTTTGTCATTATTAATTCCCTCTGAGTAACATTTATGGAGCATTTATGACAGGTGAAGATAAAGCCATGCTGTCTTCATTCATTTTATTGATAGGATGCTTGATAAACTATTTTTCAGATTGATACTTTACAAATTTATAAAGCAATTGTGAGTCAAAGTAAAGATGTTAGAAAGAAGAGAGGATACCTGAATTGCCTTTCCATAGAAATATGGAATTCCGTATGACATGTAAGTTTTTCCTAAAACTGGCTAAAAAGGCTTCGTTGAATGGAATGGGGCAGGGGGTTAATACTTTGTAATTTCCAGGATACTGGAATGAAATGACAGTTGAAGCTACCAGCTACTGACAGTCAATAGTATTCTTTGCTATTGCATTGTAGGTAAAGTCAGATTCCTTGCCTCTCAAAACCTTTCTGGCTTGGCAAATCATAGTAAAAGGAAAACGGGAATTATAACCTGTCTTGTAACATTCCATGGATTTGTGGAAGACGACCATTTTAATTATGATCTTTGAAAGATAAAAATGAATTGCCTACATATTTACTTGATAAGCTAAATGAAATACAGTTAAAATATAAGCAAACCTAACATGCTCCCAGAATGAAGCAGGTAGACTTATCATTCAGTAGGGATGGACATCCAGCAAAAGAGCACAATTATTGTCCAGTTCCTAAATGGTCCTGAGTCACTGCTCACCAGTTTTTACTAGTCTTTGACAATTTCACTAAAAGCTTTGTGAAAGCACTAACAGAATTAACCACAATGAAATTTCAAAATATATACTTATGGGTTTGGTTCATCCCCAGATGTAATTAAGTTTGTTTTGTTTTAATCATGTTCTGCTAATACAGTAGAAAAGATATTTTGCTGAAGTGAAATAATATTTCTGGGGCATCTATGAGCTTTTATAGAAGAAGAGCAAAATTTCCTTATAGATTTTCTGAAGCTTACATTTAAAAATTACAAGATATATTGTTGGGCCTGGTAACCATATCTCAGATAACCTGAGCTCTGGGTTGATGGAATAATTTTGACATTAGCCATGCTTAGGTCTGTAAAGAAGCCCTTATGCAGAATTCTAGGGGTCTCAGTCATCTCAGACAAAAAGAAAACTATGTACCCGTATGTAAATAATTTTATGTATAGTTAATTTCTCATCTAGAACAGTAAAGCAGTCAAAAATACTGAAAAAAAGAAAAGTAGGTATATTAGAACTTTTGATATTATGTTAAACTTAAATGATTTATTTATGCCAAAACTATTTCATTATTATCTTATATCAGGTTAACTTAATTAAATGTACTTAAGATTGTCCCTTGGTCAAGAGATAGTGTGAAACATAGCAACTCCCTCTATTAAAAATGAAATAATCAAAGGAGATCTTGAACATATGATGGTGAGTTGCCTCCATTTGCACACATTTTACCTTTGGCTTTAGGCTCTAATATGGCTAAGCATGGCACTAAGTCTTTTTAAAATGTTGATATTTTGTTCATTATTGATTTGGGGGACTAAGTTTGATTTTGTAAAGTATCACATTACAGTATCATCAGTGGTGAGGACTGAGTTTTGGCACCGCCTAGTGTTCTGTGCCTGGGCAGGTGCCTCCCTTGTCTTTCTCTAATCCTAGCCTTGCTGTGATACCTTTGTTCTCTTGCAAATGCCCATATTCAACCTGCCTTGTTCTCTTTGATTAACCTTCTCTCCTCCTCCCCTATTTTCTCACATCAAAGAAGAGAGGACTTATTCTAAGGAACTTTGAAGAAAAGAGCATATAATCCTGATAAATATACAAGACAAGCAATTTTAAAAAATGTAAGGTTGGCATCTTTAGCAATAAAAATCTCTTCTAATCTCCCTTTGGCATCCCATTTTAGTTGAAGCCAAAAATTTAAGCAGACAAGCACAAGGAAAAATGATAAATTCTCCTTTCACTCCCCCAATTCTGATATTGCATGAAGAAGGGAAAAACCCAAATCAAAACAAAACATTAAATTCCAAATATCACAAAATGTTTGCTCTTTCAAAACAGAAATAATAATAAATATTTTCTTGTTCTTGGTTTTACACTCTTATGAAAACTTGTTTCTTTTCCTCTCCAAATTAAATCCTGTGCAGTTTCCACTTGGCCTCACAGGAATCTAAAGCTTTATTTAGGTATGTGAACTGGGAGAAAGGAATAAAAACTTCAGGAAAAAAAAGGGGGAGGGTTCTGTAGTGAATAAGGGGCTTTGGTTTTAGACAAAATGACACAACTTAAAGTGGATGAGTTCCCCCTTGTGCCATACTTCCCGGTTGGCTGCTGTCTCATGGACACCAACACAGAATGTAGCGATGCCCAAGTCTTTGGATGTTGTTGTTGTTGTTTTTAGGTGCCATTGAGTCAAATCCGACTCATAGCGACCCTCATAGGGTTTTCCATGGCTGATTGTTTCAGGATGGTTTTGGGAGTGGGCTGCCATTTCCTTCTCCCATTTTTGAGGTGCTGGGGATCGAGCCCAGGGCCTCAGATATCACAGAGTGGCACTCTACCAACTGAGCTAAAGCCCAGCTTGCATGTGAAGATAAATATGTAGTATCCAACATGATGAATTGGAGCCAGAGTTTCTTAGCCTTGGCTGCTCATTAGAAACACATGAGGAGTTTTTTAAAATCCTAATATCCAGACTGCAAGCCAGGACAAATGGAAAAGCATCTCTGGAGATTGAGGGAGGCCTCCAGGCTGTTTTTTAAGCTCCTCAGGCGATTTGAATGGGCAGGTGAGTCTGAGAACCACTGACCTAGCACCCATCGTCTTCCACTCTGTATAATACCTAATAACATGGCTCCTATTATTTTAACCCTTATTGGCCTCCTCCAACAGATTTGAAATCACTTAAAACAAGAGAATGCCTTGCTATTTTAACCTTTCTCTACTCAATGTGGAGCTGATATAGCTTGTTAGAAATGCAGATTCTCAGATGTTCCCCCTGCCCCCGCCTCCAGTCCTACTGATTCAGAAGGAGTATGCCACCAGGATCTGCTGGTGCTTAGAATGTTCAGTGAAGTTTGAGAAGCACAGGTGTAAGGCATAGATTGATGGGCAGGACTCTTGGGCCTCATAAGGTCACCCAAATAAGTGTTCTTTCACCCATACATATATACTTTTATTTCATGGCATCATTATCCACTTTCTAGAGTGTTCTCTGGCCCATACCTAGACCCAAACATGAACAAACATCACTCTCGTCTCCTCCCTACTAAGTCACTCTTGCCAAATGTTTTCTGTTCTCTGCTAGCACTCATCTCTGATATCCGCAGGGCCCCTGGGCACTCAACTTTGTATGTTTGAAGCCTTCATATTCACCTATGATCTTGGTCTCAGGTCAGCTTGCTTACACTTTATAATTCTACATCTTCCTCTTACAGGGCTAGGGGATAAAGGAGGCTGGACAATTGTACAAGCTGGCATAGGCTTACTATGTGAACTTCGTCCTTTTCCTAACAGTACAGAAAGATAGATTCACTTTTTACCTTGGCATTTATATGCCAAAAGCATACTTGAAAACCACATAAAAATAATTCTTGTCGATGGTTCTTTCAAGTACCAAATGTTTCTATCTCATAACGCCACACAAAAGGATAAACGTGGAGAGTCAAAAATCAGTGGTTCTTCAAGTGCATGTTTTCTAGCTTTCTCACAGAGCACCAACAAAATGTTATAAATGCAGCTTAATGAGGGATTCACAAATAGAAATGCCACCATGTCTGCTTTCTTGCATAGGAGAGAGAAATAAGTGAGTTCTATACAATTCTGGTGGTATATGTTCTATTGGGAAGAAAACCTGTTTGTTAGTTTAAATTACAACTTATGCCCGGATGATAGTTAGAAATGCAGGAAAATTTTAAGTATAAGCTCAAATTCTCTGATATAAAAGGAAAGACCATGAAATACCAGCCCATTTATAAATTGAATATATTTTTATTTCCTCATGGGTTTTGGGGCTTAAATCCAAACAGAGCATCTTATTTGAACCAAAATTTGGCCTGATAATGGTTGGCACAGACACAGAGGTTTTTAAAAGTGCATTTGAAAGGGCAATCCAATTATAAGACCTTTCCTGCTCAGCTGGAAATGGATCAAAGCTGAATTTAGTTAGGGCTATTGATATAACGACCTGGGAATAAGGGGACTGAACAATGCAGAGTTCTTTTTCACTAAATTTCTCTAAATAATATAATTTTATTATCTGAAATAATTGGAAATGAAAATCAATTCATTGAATTCAACATTGGTATCATTGTTTCTAAGACACAACTAAGTAAGACATGCCACTTCTATATATGATTAAAAAGAAGAAAATGCTATGAATTAAGACATGCTATTGATTATAAGGTTAATATTCATTTCAAAGATGCTAAAACACAGGAGAAAGTGTGTCTTAGAATTGTTGAAATTCAGTAGCTTAAAAGCATACCATGAATGACACCTTCATAAGAGAACAGCAACAACTTTTCCTGTCACAAGTTTAAGATTCGGTATAACGATTATGATAGTGCTTCTGGTTAATGAAGCAATATTATCCACTTACTTGGCTTTTATGAACATTAGCCCTGATATATTCTGTAGTAACCATTGGGATTAACCATAAAAATTAGACTAATGCAAAAATTCATTGATCCTTGAAGGGTAAAATGGCAGTAAACTGTGGCCTACAGCATGGTTTGCATTTCCCTCATTGGAAACTTGGGTGAATTTGGAAACCAAAACCAGTGTGCATTTTAATCTAAAGAATACTAGGTATAAAGAAAGGCAGAGCCAAAAAATGCACACCTTTTAATTTCAGATGGACACATAAGCCAATTTTGTGGTTTGGTAATGCATTGTTCCCACTGTACAACATACTCTAAGGCACGGCTTTACGGGCCCCAAAGCACGGTTATCAAGATGATACAAGCAGAATCACTGATGTGCATTATAGTCCTCTGAGTTTTTCTTGCCAGTGATTTAGTGTTTTTTTTTTCCCAGTAAACATAGTCAAAAGGATCTCAAGGGGCTAGAGAAAGCTGAAAATGAACCAGAAAAGTCTTGTAAAGTGGTTTCTAATTCAATAAGTGGATTGGTAAGACTGAAGCATTTTCTGGCTAGGGCAACTGGTCAGAGTTGCCAGAAAGTTGCCAAAATTCCACTTCAGTCACCCTGCCTGAAGTTATATAAACATTTGTAATTCCTTAGAAATGGAAATAGAAATCCCCAATGTGGCTTTAGAAGTTGGAAAAGGAAAGTGGCATACTCACGCTGATTGGGAAGCCTTCCTTCTCAGCAAATAGTCCACGACATCAGGGTCGGTTTCTAATAGGCTGATCAGCACTTCATTCTGGAGATCTGGGGGAACCTGGAGGAGCCAAACACAGAGACATAAATGAAACCATTCCAGAAAGGCCAAGCATGGGCTTGGCAACTTAATGACAACATCAAAAGCCTTAGAAGTCATAAGAATCAGAGCAATTTACTAGTTAAAACCAAACCTACACCAAACCATACAACAAGTTTAATTCTTAGGACAAACTAGATGATCATCAGATAGTCATGTTCAATCCAAAATGTCATCCCTCAAATGCCTGGTATACAACTTAGTCATTTGCATGCCCCTGCTTCTCGCACTAGATTTTTTTGGCTTTGAGTAAGTAAAATATCATGGTTAAGATGTATGATGTCCATCGTTTATTATCCAAATGGGGACACTGTCTAGAGTTCATATTTTGAATTATGAATTCATAAGTTATGACTATTTTGAATAGTTTTGGAACATATGATCAGCTTATTTAAAGGGCAGGGCCTTGAGCTACACTGCTTGAGTTTGAGCCCTACCACTTAATAGCTGTGGGACTTTCTACAAGGTACATTGATAAGGACCTTTCTAAGTCTCAGTTTCCTCACCTGTAAAATGGGAATAACAGTACCACCTACCACAAAGAGTGTCTGCAGAGATTAAATGACTCATCTTATATTCAGAATTTAGAATAGTACCTGGTCAGTGGTAAACACCCCAAGAAGAAACAATTCTGGCACTCCTGTGCATAGCACGATCATTCAGCACTTACCTTCCCTCATTTCTTGCACCCTAGTCTATTAATAATCAAACATTTCTTGCTTCATAGTTCCACAGGCATCCCCTGTAATCCTAATCCACAGTGTCTTTGAAGATGGTTTTAAGTTAGTCATGTGAAAATGTTCTATAGGAAAGGATTGAACCCAGCTCTGGCTGGTTTTTGACTCCATAGATTCTGGTAGTTCTACCAGAGGAAACTGAAACTATTGAGAGAAAATAAATATTCAGTCTGATTCTCTTGCACAGAAGCTCAGTGAGAAGACTTTTAAAAACCACAGGGATAAGTCTTCTGAGAGTAAGTGGTTGGTGGAAGAATTCGCCTTCTGCCTCTTGCAGAACCCAATTGTTCTTGAGCTCTGAGAATTGGAGACAATCTTATTAATAAAAACAGGGATGAGAAAGCAAGAATACACTTTCCTTCTGTCATAGATTTGTTCCTCCTACTTCATCCTGAGCCTTCAATAATGACGTTGCCAAACCCTAGTAACACAAGCTCAAACTCTCTAAGTTGCACTCTAGCTTCTCTCTGTCCTCTTCCCTCCCTATTCAGAGACAGGAGGGCTGCTTGATCTCTTCTCCCTTACTTCTTTCCTCCTGCTCCTATTCAGATGCAATGACCTAAGTTCAAGAATTCATTATCACATTGTAGTGGACATCTGTTGGCCATTACCAGCATCCACTTCGCTCTCATAACTCTTGTACCTTAAGTTCCCTCTGAAAAACCAACTGCTCTCCAATCCTTACCTCAACGGTGGAAAGTGTACCCTAATCTAAGTTCATTGATCATTCCATTCCCAGACCACCATATTTGCCTGAGATATGGGCATGTTACTCCATTAGTGGCAATGCCAAACCATGAGAATTTTCCTGAGGCTTCCAAGAGAAGATATGGGGCCTATAGCCATATGGGGACCTCAGGCTTGTGCTGACAATTGAGCAAACAATGAAGGAGAGAGAGAGAGAGAGAGAGAGAGAGAGAGAGAGAGAGAGAATGAGAAAGAGGAGGAGAGGGAGAGGGAGATGGAAAAGGAGAGAGGGAGAGAGAAAGAGAAATATTCTTGATAGTATTTGATCCTGGGTCAAGCTCTGCCAGAAGCCACATTTGGTTTTCAAATTTTTAGCTATATGAGCTCCCAAATTCCTTAAGTTAGTTTGAGTTTACAGAGGAAGAAAAACATATATACCTGATGGACTGTGGATGTAGCAGCTTGCTAACTTGTACACCATTTCCTAAAAATGTGCATCCAAGTTCTTTTCCACATGATTATCAGAATGGTCTCATCAAGACATTCACTTGCTTGAAACCCTTTCATCCCATGCCTGAAGCCCTCCATTTACTTGCTCTCCTCAGGATGCAGTTCCCATCTCTCCTGGCAGTTGCCCCCAGCACCCACTACTTTAGCACTACTGTGCTGCTCACTCTGCCCTTCTCCTGCCTCCATTCATTTCATTCACTGCACAGATGTTTGGCGAATGCTTAGTGAATTCCAGGCAGTGGATACTGGGATTCAGCTACACACCAAACAAGCAAGAGTCTTTAATCTCATGGAGCTTACAATGAAGACAGGAAGATGGGCATTAACTAAATATACAAGGAAAGCCTAACGTGGGTCCTGTGGAGACAAACAAAGCAAAGAAGGGTAGTGGGAAATGTTGAGGGATGGTTAGGTTACAGAGAAGCTGACATCTTAGCAGAGAACCAAAG
The DNA here is from genome assembly GCA_007922755.1 of Pedetes capensis. NCBI lineage: Eukaryota > Metazoa > Chordata > Mammalia > Rodentia > Pedetidae > Pedetes > Pedetes capensis. The sequence goes on along the minus strand of VMDO01011960.1, from coordinate 2,172 downwards.
TTGATGAAGGAGTTGGAGAAAATCATTCCAGGCAGAAGAAACTAGTCAATGCTAAAGGTCTTAAGTCAGGAACAATGAGGAGGCTGGTTAGGTTGGAAGAAAGTGAGGAAGGAGGGGAAGATAGCCAGGGCCAGAGTTTGTGGAGTCCTGTGGATCATGATATGGACTTCTGCCCTTATTTGAAGTAGGCAGGGGGCCACTGGAAATTTTGAGCTGATGATGGACACCAATTGTCCTCACTGCAGTCACTCAATTGAGAGTAGATTTCAGGGAAGCTGAGGTGAAGCAGGAAGAGCTTGTAGGGATCCCAGTCAGTGATGATGGGTGCTGAACCAGGACCATGATATGGTGAGAAATATTTGGATCCTGAAGATGGCAAAAATAGAGATGAATTTCGCTAATTTATTGCAGTGGAGAGAAAGAGAACAAGAGGGCAAGGGGGAGAAAGAAAAGACGGCCTGAACTTTTAAAGTATAGGCAGATTGAAGGATGGAGTTGTCATTGCAAGAAGCTGAGGGTGAGTTTCTGGAGAGTGGTTTTCATATGGTAATGTCAAGGGGTCTGTGAGGCATCCTAGTGGAAATACCTAATGTTGTTGTTGTTGTTGTTAGGTGCCATCGAGTTGGTATCTGACTCATAGCGACCCTCATAGGGTTTTCAATGGCTGAGTGCTTTGGGATTGCCTTGGGAGTGGATTGCCAGGCCCTTCTCCCATTTTTGCAGTGCTGGGAATTGAACTTGGGGCCTCAGAAACCACAGCGCAGCGCTCTACCCACTGAGCTAAATCCCAGCCCGAAATACCTAATAGGTAGTTGGAAATAAGGATCTGGAGTTCAGGTAAGAGATCTAGGCTGGATATGGAAATTGGGGAGACACATATGGATGGCATTTAAAGCTCTTTGATCAATGCAATGGCCCAGGAATTAAAATGGAAAGGGAAGAGAAGGGGCAGGACTTTGAGGTCAAGGCTGATAGACTGTATTCCTTTATTTTATTGAGTAAATAAAACAAATAAAAAGCTGATTATTTTTTACTGCTTTTTTTGACACTGTGATCAAACAGACATAGAGTATGATATCAGTTTCTAAAAAGTAACACTTAAAGGGTAAAAATGAGAAGAGGGAGAATATTTAAAAAAAAACAACAACAAATAGCCAAGTAAGGTAGGACATACTTTAATCCTAGCACTCAGAAGCCTGCGGCAGGAGGATTGTGAGTTTGGGGCCAGCCTGGGCTACAGAGTGAGACCCTGTCTCAAAGAAGCAAGGGCTGGGAGTATTAGCTCAGTGATAGAGCACCTGCTTAGCATACACAAAGCCCTGGATTCCATTCCCAGCATTACAAAACAAACAAACAAAGAACACCAAAGCAAAAATAGTATAAGCCAAAAACCTATATCTTAAATTCACTTTTAAAAGAAACTTCCATAAGCAAATTAGGAAACGTCATTGTATTTTCATCCAGTTAGTTTAGTTTAAATTTGCTATGCTTAGACATGTAATAAAAAGTTTTACTCCAAGCACCAATCCATTCCCATTGAAAAATAAACAAGACTGCATGTCTTCTGGAGTGGTACAATCATCACAAGATTAATTCTCTGAGAGTATATGGTATATCTAATGATAAATTATTAACTTGGATTATTGGAATATTAGCTTGCATTATTATAATAGCTTACTGGAACTATTATTTAAAAAATAACTATAAATTTTTGTTTAATTATTCTGCATTTTAGAGTTTTTACTCATTCAACTAGGCTTGACAGTCAAGCAATTATAATTACTGAGGTTTATTTTACGTAGGATACATGACTTTTATTAGGTAACAAATGCAAATCAAAGGGGTTGGGGCTATAAATCTATCTATAATTTCTTTTTAAAAGACCCATGATATCATTTTGGCTTAGAGATACTATTTACAAATAAATAAAAAGATACAGTTTAAAAATGTAAATCTATGTAGTATTGGAAGAGTTGACAATATTTTCCTGTGTAATGTTCAAAATTGACTATACTGCATAAAATTCATTAATTAAATGATTTTATATTTCATATTCCTTATGAAATGATTTAAGGAACCTTCAAAAATTCATATGTTAAAATCACACACTTTTATAAAGGAATGGCTCATTAAAGTGGGGCCAGTGGTAAAGTGAAATAGAGAATTTCCGAT